>ML290136.1:0-27459 GCA_005239495.1 Nicotiana undulata | reverse complement strand
GGAGCCCGCCCCCCCCCCCCCCCCCCCCCAAGGTTGGGGTGTGACAAATAATCAAGTATGAATACGAGAACAAACTGGCCTAAGGCGACGCGCTAGGCTTGCTTTGGCTCACTAATGGTAGTTTGACTCAAGGGTGTTTATACATGATATAATTACTTCCTAAATATAATTTTGAAGGCTAAATTGAATTGCATTGTTATGTACTACTTTATTTAATCGAAGGAGAATAAATTGGTGGACATCTTGCATTATGTTGTTTATTTCATATTGGTGATTCTCCTACGTAATTATGAGAGCTTTTAAAATTATAAAGTGTATGGAGTAGAAAACTTTATCGTGAAATGTTTTTGAAGACTATTCTTATTAACGTGTTCTTACATATTTTCACTATGCCTATCACTATTTTATTTGATAGATATTGAGTTCATTTGACAGAAGAATCTTATCTTTAAGAATACACTATTACCTACTGAATTCACGAGAATAAATAAAATCATAAAAGTAATATTGAACAAAATTAGATAATGGATAGCAATCTTGCACTCGACTTATCGCGACCGTTATTTCTCATATTGATATTTTACCGTCATAGCTCAACTCTCAAGTTTCCTGTGATTAATATTAATTATATAATTTTAGTATGTTACTTGTGGTTTTTTACCCTGAATAGAGTGAAGCCTGTTGGATTTGATGAGATAATTGGAGATCAAACATGAACAAGAGAGAACATAAGGTTCGATAGAATGAGAGCTGCCAGATATTTTCATGAAATGAGTATCTTAGTTCCAAAGTGGAACTGAATGTCATTTATATACAATCCATGTACAATCGGGTCAACCCAAATATAAAATACCAAACTAAAACTAAAAATAAATCATAACACTACAAATAATTTAAATACATGGCTCAATACAAGTCTAACAACCCCCTCAAGTTGATGGTGATTGGCCACACCCAACTTGCCTAGAATAAACTTGTGAGTCACACCAGAAAGGGGCTTGGTAAGCATATCTGCCAATTGCAACTTGCTGGGAACATAGGACAGTGAGATTAGCCCATCATGAAGTTTTTCACGGACGACATTGTCGCGCCCCTTTTTCTCACGAAATCGGGTTTCGACACGTGACAACTCTTTTAAGGAAGGTGTTAAAATAGAGAGTCGCCACCTAACGAGTTTGAGGTGCGTTAGGGAACCTATTTGCAAATAACTCTGGTTTAACCAGTTTGCGTCACCAAACATAGGGTAAGGACTCAAATTACCTCGAAGAGAAGGTGTTAGGCACTATTCGAGGTCCACAACTGTAGGTCCCAGCAAAACTCGAATTATATGAGTTAGTCAAATAAACAGAGAGAAAGATAAGAAGTTTTGGCAATTATTATCAAAAGACCCTGAACAAACACAAATAATTGATTTTAAAACAAGATGGAGGGTTCTAAGTTTTTTAGCCTAAAGGATCACCCCGTGTAACATACATAATACTTTGTAACTCCCTCGAGATGGGGTGTTACTCGTATTATTTAGCGGGTACATACTATCATCTCCTACTACCCGATTACTATCTTTAAGTTTTTACCTAAAGAACACTAGTTGATTCTAAATTGTTCCTTATGCGTGCACTACTCGTCCCATGCATATGGTCCAGGAGGCGTTTAGACCTCTATTTTGGATGGTTCTAGACTTAACTTAGGCTGCTCAAAAATGATAAAACTAGGCGACATACAAAACAAGTTGGACTTCATTTAAGGGGAAATTAAGGGCTGAAGTTAGCCTCCACACTTAAACTACAAATGCACATAATCAAATTCTCACATTAGGCGTTAGACAATTTCAAAATTGAGGCAAATTAAAGCCATTAGCCATATAGACATGGTTTCTATGTGACCTCAGATTCAAATGTGCATGTAGTTTTAGATGCAAGGTGCCACTTTAAACCTAGAGACATGATTTCCAAACAACTATACCGTTGGGGTAGGGGGGGGGGGGTATTTCGTATTGCATGTTGATTATTGAAATTACATATTATAAGTGATTAAGCCTATAGGCATGATCTCTAGGTGATTTATGCAGTAGTTGGCTATGATAACCATTAGAAATACTCAGGATTACTCAGTTTGATCCTATGGGCATGCTTTCTAATAGTGGCATGGCTAAGCAATGAAACAATGCTTGAAAGTTCAGTATTAACACTTTAAAGTGAGTGGTAATACCCTTTAGGCAGGATTTCTAATGATTAACGATTGAAACTGATTTCTGAATGATATCCTGCCTATAGGACATAACAATAGAAAATTAACCAATTAAGGTCCTATAAGCATGATTTCTGAATGAAGATCAGTAGAACATAAGCTAGTATAATCCTATGGTCATGGTATCTAATGAATATGATGCAGTTATGCAAATTGAAATAACGGTCGTTGACATTTTATTTTCCTATAGGCATGATATCTAACGTGAAACAGTTTGAACGAATAATTACTGCATTTGCAGTGTAGTAGGTAGACGATAACGTGTAAATGGAACATGAGAACATGTGGCGTTACTTAAGTCCTATAGGCAGGATATCTAACAAAACACATAGAAGAAAAAGCATGTTAAACACTCAGATCCTATATGCAGGATTTTCTACCTTTTTCATGCAAACATGGAATGTGCCCGTTTTTCCAATTTTACTAATACCCCAATTGTTATTACAGAATTATTACAGGCCTAGAAATGAAATAAATTACAAAGTGACAGAAGTAACTATAGTGGGCCTAAGACAGGCCCAAAGTATACCCAGCCCGGCCAGGCCTTTAACTTCGTACCCATACAGGTTTCACCATATCCCAGAAATCACAGTTGATCAAACCTAGTTAACAATCTTCATTTACACAAGATAGCCCAAACCAGTAGTCATAGTTGATCAAAGGATCTAGAAAACAGTCATTTACGTAAGCCAATTGGCCTATTCAGATTGTGGATAAGGGCAGAATTGAGCAATTAGGATAAAGTGGCCAAAGAACCTTAAACCCTAGTGTGCTAGAGTTCACAAGGGTCTCAAAATGGACCCCTAGCAGTGCTAACACTAGAGATGTTAATAAAGAATTTTTATGGAGCCTTGGCTTTCAGCTGGCCAAGAATTAGAGACTCATAACAGGAAACAACTAATGAAAATAGTAATAAAGTAATAACGTTTGGAAAAAGCATTTGCAAACACTACAAAATGATCACATAATGAACATGAACTCAAGAAACAAGCTAACACATTGGGGCAGGTGACATACTAATAAGAAACAAGGTGCCTGAAGCTTATGGGATTACCAAGTTAACAGGCAAGAAGCATTAGGATAGTAAGACAAACAAGGATCAAATAGTGCAACTTATGCTTGACGAAGCAATGGAATTAGATATCATAGAGGGCATCAATCAGGAAAGACTAACCTAAGGACAACCAGTTGTTAGGGATTCAGAACTAGGTAGGGCCAGAACACAATCAGTGACAAACATAGTCATAGGAAAAAATTACAACTAGAGTGAAGGTTCTAACATATTATGGCACACTAATAACATCAATTAATCACTAGAAATTAAGAATTATGAAAGGGAACATGAACTAGGTCATATATTCAAGGCATAACATACTCAAATTATCAATAACATTAAGCTAAGCATGCTCCAATCTGTTAAAATTGCCTATGATAGATACAAAGACATTATTTAGGGCTAACAGTTTATAGGCAGAATCACACATTAAGAAAGTCAGTGAATTATACCAAATCATGCAATTTCAGAGAACATAGACATGCTAATTAGAACATAATGAAATAAATATTGCGAAGGTTTAAGAACTAACATGTTATTGCTCAACAAACAAGAAAAGGACAACAATCAGGACCTAGAATCTCAAATGTGTCAAGTTCTCAAGGGTTTCAAGAACCCAAGGCAGTTCTCACACCCAAGAAAGGTCGGAAAAGTAGGAAATCCGGCGGCCTTGGCTTTTAGCCGGCCAAGGGCCAAAACAGAACAAGATAATAAACGAACACAGAGTAAAGCCTTAGATTTTAGTGAAAATTTAGTGATTCTCTTTTTAGAAGGGAATGGGGAGGGGTTTATATAATATAAAGAAATCAAACAATAACGGAGTGATTTAAGAAATAAACAAGGAAAATAGATATAAGAATAGGTCTGAAAAATCAATTAAGGAGATTGTAAACCCTAATTTTTAGGGAAAGTAAATATCAACAGAATATACACAAAAACAATAGCATAGGACGAATATAGACAAAAATAATACTCAAAATCAGAGATTTGAATCAATTTTTGTTCAATTCTGTAAACCCTAGTTTTAGCAATAGTAGGAATCAACAGAATATAAACAAATATTCGAACTCACAGTAGCATAGGATGTACATAGACAAAATAACACTAAAAATCCGGGATTTAAATCGATTTTGGTTTGATTTTGAAGAGATCTGCTTGCCATATTTAGGCAAGCACTATAAGAGAATAGCCAGTACCAGAAGAGGGTCGTATATGGCCAGAAACAACCATTAAATCCCATATTGGGTGGGATTAGGAGAAGATTTAGGGGTCGACGGCTAGGGTTCTTTAGGAGGGGGAAGAGAGATGAGAGAATTTTAGGGCGGCAGGCAAAGGGGAGTGATTAGGGTTAGGGGATGAAAGGGGTAACTAAAAGGAGGAAAATAATAAGGGCCATTAATTTTGAGAGATCAACGACCAGGATTAAAAAGTGAGTGGGGCGGGTCGTGTGAAACGGGTACCGACTGAGTTGGGATTAGTGGGTCATTGGTTTGGGCTGGGGTTATTTGGGCTAGTGTATTAGGTTTTTTGGGCCATTATTTGGTCCGAATATGGGTTTAAAAGTGGTGCTACTTTTTAAATACCCAACATTTTATCAAAAATAATTTATAAAAGTAATAAATGAGTAAACATAATAACTTAACATTATAAAATTATAAAAATTATTTTTGGCATAAATAATGTAATTATACATGAATATAGGCTATTATTGCAAAAATGTGCAATCAGCCTAAAAATTCAAATATAATTATGAAAAATGAAGTAAAATATTTAAAAACATACATGCTGGTGTAAATAATAAGTTTGGATGATTAAATCATCATAAAAAATAATTTGAAGGATACATGTCGGATATTTATATAATAAAATGCAGAATAAATAAATTCAAAGCCTTTAAAAATTATGGAAAATTATGAAAAATGCTTGTATAGGTTTATAAACTAAATTATGATGCAAATGTACTATTTTTAAAGTGTATATATATATATATATATATATATATATATATATATATGAGGGAAAAGTTGGGTATCAACAACTGCCCCTCTTTACCCGAAAATGATGGAAGAATTGTCGGGTAAATAAATGATGACCAATTTTGACTGAATGGGGTGATTTGGAAAATGGAGGCCTAACTCTGGTTTCTGAGTTGCCTACATATCCCTGCTTTTACGAGAATCAGGCCGTGTGTAATTCCAGATCCAGCGGTGGACTGAGCCGATGGAGTTGTTATAGGAATGGATAGGTTCTTCTAGATAGGACGATATCAGATGGGTTTATATGGAATTGTGAATGGATGTATCTTAGAACGGTTATGGATGAGTATTTGAACGGTTATCAAGTGGAAGTGGGTAACGAACGGTGGTTTGCTGCATTTGAAATAATTGCAGGATGTGAACATTGAACGGAAACTGGAGCGAAGAATACTCCCGTTGGGAGAACGGTTACCTCCTGGATCACCTGCAAAACTTAAACACTATGCATGCAGGTATATATATTGCAATAATTTAAACATGATGTGAATTCCCTTTGGACCATCAAAGTTGTGTTTTGACGATGAGGATGATGTCCTTAGACCATGATGTCCTGGGCCATGAATCGCATGATAAGGGATTCGCAGGCCATGACATGATGTTCTCGGGCTATGAAAATGGTGCCTCTGAACTATGACGCCTTTGATATAATGATGTGCAATATTGAGAGATCCTCAAGCCATGGCATGGTGTCTTCCAGCTATGAGGATGATGCCTTCGGACTATGACGCCTTTGAACAAAATGGCATGATTTCAGCCTATGAGATGCAAAGACATGATACTTGATCATACGCGAAACAATACAGATCTTAGTCTTGTGTAAGATTGGGGGTAGATCTTAGCCACGAGAAAGTTAGAAAATAGTGGTAGATTTCAAGTAGCGTAGCATTTGGTATTATGCAAAGAAAGGCAATGCTTAGCCTTATGCAGTTGAGGAGGAAGGGCTTACTCTCATGCAAAATGGGAGACAATACTTAGTCTCATGCAAGTAAAGGAAATGCTTAGCCTTATGCAATTAGGGAGGCAATTCTTAGCCTCATGCAAGGAAGGGAGACAATGCTTAGTCTCATGCAACATGGGAGATAATGCATAGTCTCATGAAAGGGAAGGCAATGCTTAGCCTTATGAAATTAGGGAGGCAATGCTTAGCCTTATGTAATTAGGGAGGCAATGCTTAGCCTCATGCAAGGAAGGAAATGCTTAGCCTTATGAAATTAGGGAGGCAATGCTTAGCCTCATGCAAAGAAAAGATAATGAGTGATAGCAGAGTATTTCTTAGCTGGAGACATGTTTGTGTTTGGCAGATTTTTCGTTATGAAGATAGTGATTCTGATGTGTGTATGTATCTTCGAATATTCCTTGTTCCTGCATCCAAAGAAAAATCGTGAGTTTTGCGGGGAAGGTTGGTTCGTGCCTTCGCCTGCTTGCTTTGCTCTGTATCGAAATCCTGCTCAAGTTACCATGGGTAGCATCTGGTTGTTCCTAAAAATAAAGAATAAAGTTTTCGAGAAGATATGTGTGCATTTGATGAATGTAGTTATTCAAAACATAGAAGTATGCAATATCAAATAAATTAGATGAACCAATGACTGTGACACTTTCACACACATTGCGACTCTTTGCATTAGAATTTTGAGGGTCCTCCTCAAAATTCTGTCCTTGTTTAATAGGAGATTCTTTGATCGTTCTTCACATGACGAAGGTGGCTGGACTTACTCCAGAATTTTGAGGGTCCTCCTCAAAATTCTACCCCTAATTTCTGACCACGGGGAAAATGAAGGTTTTATTGAGTTGTGACCGAACCCACAGGGTTGCCTACGTATCCCTTCTTAAATGGGAATCAGGTCAAGCATAGTTCAGTTGCATCAGATGAAGAAATACAAACATTTTAAACATAGTATCTCTTGATTGGTAATGAATTGATAGGCTTTGGCCAAATTTCTCCGTCCATTTCTGCAAGTATGAGTGCTCCTCCTGTTAGTACTCTGTGAACCATGTAGGTCCCTTGCCAATTGGGTGAAAATTTCCCTTTGGCTTCATCTTGATGGGGGAAGATTCGCTTTAGCACCAGCTGCCCCGTGTGAACTGTCTAGGTTTGACCCTTTTGTTGAAAGCTTTGGACATTCTGTTCTGATAACTTTGACCATGGCATACCGCATTCATTCTTTTCCCGTCAATGAAAGATAACTGTTCGTAGCGACTTCTTATCCATTCTGCATCACTGAGTTCAGCTTCTTGTATGATTCTTAAAGAAGGAATTTTGACCTCTGCAGGAATGACAACTTCAGTACCGTAGACCAACAAGTAGGGGTTGCTCCGGTCGATGTGTGGACTGTGGTACGATACCCCAATAAGGAAAATCATAATTTCTTGTGCCATCGCTTGTGGTTGTCCACCAGCTTTCTCAATATTTTCTTGAGATTCTTATTTGCGGCCTCCACGGCTCCATTCATTTGAGGCATGTGTGCTGTGGAATTCTTATGCTTGATTTTGAAGGTTTCGCACATAACTTTCTTAAGTCACTATTGAGGTTGGCGGCATTGTCGGTGATGATGGATTCTGACACCCCGAATCGGCAAACAATACGATCCCTGACAAAATCTGCGATGACTTTCTTAGTTACGGCTTTGTAAGATGCAACCTCGACCATTTCTATGAATTAATCTATGGCCACTAAAATGAACATGTTCCCGTTTGAAGCAGCGAGTTTGATCGGACCGATAACATCCATTCCCCTAGCGGCAAAAGGCCAAGGTGCACTTGTTCATCGAAAAACATTCTCCAACCGTCATAGGTTTCAGCGATGTCTTCTCCTTCAAATGATACTTCTTCATCAGGAAAATATTTTTTTAGTGGCTCGTATTCTCCTCCTACATGATTTTATGCCAGATGATCTTCTAATGCATGTCCCTTGATCGCCTTCTGAGTTACATAAATGATGTCAAATTCACTCAATAGTATCTGCCATTTTGCCAGCTTCCCTGTAGGCATGGGTTTCTGGAGAATGTATTTCAGAGGATCCATCCTTGATATGAGATATGTTGTGTAGACACAGAAGTAGTGCCTCAATTTCTGAGCTATCCATGTAAGAGCATAGCAGGTGCATTCTAGCAAAGAATATCGTGCTTCGTAGGGTGTGAACTTCTCACTCAGATAGTATATGGCCTGTTATTCCTCCCCGTCTCATCGTGTTGTCCCAAGACACAACCGAAAGCTCCATCTAGTACGGCACATAGAGTAGCAGAGGTCTACCAAGTTCTGGCAAGACCAAGACTGGTGGTGTGGACAAATATTCCTTGATTTTATCAAAAGCTTTCTGGCAGTCATCAGTCCATCTTGTTGCGGCATCCTTCTTTAACATTTCGAAATTTTTCTCACAGATCACGGTCGATTGTACTATGAAGCGACTGATGTAATTGAGACGCCCCAAGAAACTCATCACGTCTTTCTTGTTCTTTGGAGATGGCAATTCCTGGATAGCCTTGACTTTTGACGGGTCTAGCTTAATTCCTTAGCGGTTGACGGTGAATCATAGCAGCTTTCTGACAGGGACCCTAAAATCATATTTCGCAGGGTTCAATTTCAGATTATACCTTCGAAACCGATCAAAGAACTTCCTCAAGTCTGTTATGTGATCTGTACCCTTCTTGGATTTGATGATGATGTCGCCCGCGTATACTTCTATTTCCTTGTGTATCATGTCATGGAAAATGGTTGTCATGGCTCTCATATAAGTGGCCCCAGGATTCTTCAGACCAAACAACATCATTTTATAGCAGTACACCCCCATGGTGTAGTAAAAACTGTCTTCTCGGCATCTTCTTCATCCATCCAGATCTGATGATATCCCGTGAAGCAATCCACAAAAGATTGGAGTTCAAGCTTGGCACAGTTGTCGATTGGACTTGCTTTATTTAAGTCTCGATAGTCGACACATACCCTGACTTTCCTATCTTTCTTCGGAACTGGCACGATGTTAGCCAACCAAGTTGGATATTCGACCACTCTGAGAACCTTAGCATTGATCTGCTTGGTGACCTCTTCTTTGATTTTCAGACCCATATCCGGCTTGAACTTTCTGAGCTTCTTCTTTATAGGCGGACATATTGGATTGGTAGGTAGTTTATGAGCCACTATAGATGTGCTCAAACCAGTCATATCATCATAAGACCAAGCGAAAATATCTTCATACTCTTTTAGGAAACCGGTGTACTCTTCTTTCTCTGATGGTGACAGGTGAATGCTTATGCGAGTTTCTTTGACTGTTTTGGAATTTCACAAATTAACTATCTCGGTTTCGTTCAAATTGGACTTAGGCTTGTTCTCAAAATTTTCCATTTCTCTTACAATTTCCTCAAGTATTATATCTTCCTCTTCTATTTCCGCTGAGTCACTATCCTTATATTGCGTTGTCTAATTACATGTGACAGTTGTTGTTTCATCAGGATAAGTAATAATAATGTTGTAGAGAAAAAAATGTAAAGGATAATAATAAATGATAAAATAGCAAACCATTGATAAATATCAAAATGTCCAAAAAAGAAGAAGTAATTTTAACGATCCAAACAATTGTTTTTGAAGCAAAATAACAAAATCCTGAAAATAATGTCTTAAAATGCCCATAAAAAATTGTTTTAAAGATAAATGATGCTAGCAGCCAGGCTACCCCGCAACTCGGCGGGCCCGTGATGGTGTAGCGGTCCAATTTCTGAGAACAACTCCTTTCTCCACGGTCTGAATGACGAGGCCTTCCTCCTCCTCCTCAATTACTGCACTGCAATCCATATCTTCATCTTCCAAGACTAGATTCCTTAAACCGGCTAGAATTTCATCTTCTTCAGATCCCCACATCATATCGGCCTGATGGAAGGATTGACTCAAATGCGGTATCGGTTGCTCAAGAGGGAAATAAGGACCACGCCATGGTGGCGACCAATTCTGATACTCGTGCCAGGTGTATTGATATCCAAGTCCGAAGGTTGTGTCGTGACGCATTAGCTGTATTGTTTTGGCGATGCCCGGGAGATTCATTCCGAGCCCCTTACCAGGTTCATACCCCGCCCATGACAATATGCTCTCTACTTTGCTACTCCACCATTTATCCTTCTCGATTGCGTTAACACGCTCAATGCGATGGTAAGTCTCTTAACCCAACTTCCTTCTATTCTCCATAACCAGAACAGTCTGATTGGTGTAAATAGGATTATTCTTGTCTCCATTGATGAGCACTTCCTGATGGTTCCATTCAAACTTCACAGCTTGATGCAAAGTAGAAGCTACAACTCTAGCATCGTGTATCCAAGGTCGTCCCAACAACATATTGTATGAGGCAGATATGTCTAGCACTTGAAATTCGACATCAAACCAAGTCCGGCCCATCTGCAAACAGAGGTTGGTTTCCCCAATTGTGGCCCTTTGAGACCCATCGAATGCTTTCACATTAATAGTTCCTTCTCATATTTCATGCAAACCTTTACCCAATCTATTCAAAGTAGCCAATGGCTAGATGTTGAGACTTGAACCTCTATCTATCAGGACCCTGGCAATAAATTTGTCTTCGCACTGAACTGTGATCTGCAGCGCCCTGTTGTGGCTTAATCCTTCCGGCGGCAATTCATCTTCGTGGAAAGTAATCTTATGGCTTTCCAATACTTGTTCTACCATATTGGCCATCTCTCCACTAGTAATGTTGTTGGGCACATAAGCCTCATTCAACACTTTCATCAATGCATTCCTATGCGCCTCAAATTTTTGTAGTAGAGATATAATGGATATCTGAGCAGGGATTTTGTTCAAATGATCAACCACATAATACTCTCTTTCTTGTACCTTTCTCCAAAGATCGTCCGGGCTAGTATCAATGATAGGCTTTTTGGAAGCGGCTTCTTTACTTGTTCCTCCCAAATCCTCGGGCGTATAAATCCTACCAGTTTTGGTCATACCTTGTGCTGCACCAGTTTCTTCCATTTTCCCATTTTCTTTCCTTCTCGCTTCTGCAACATAGTCCTAGGGTATATCATTGGACTTAATGGACGGTGTAGGTGCTATCGTCACGGTAAATGTTGTGGTCACTTCTACTTCGAACGGAGTTGGCGTGGCTGAGGGTGTTGTTACTTCAACCTTGAACGGAGTCGGTACGGCTACCTCAAATTCAATTGGTGACTGTATCTGTACCACAATAGGTGTGAGAGTGACTAAAGGTATTTTAGGATCATCTCCTTCCCGAATGAGCCCGATTGACCCTTTCGGATCCCATTCTTCATCAGTTTCTATCACATTTAGGAGTGTTCATGGTTCTGTTTGGATCGATTTTTTCCTAAAAAGAAACCAAACCAAGTAAGTCAATTTTTCAAATATTGGAACCAAACCAAACCAATTAAGTCAGTTTTTTCGGTTATTGATCGGTCTTTCGGCTATTTATCGGTTTTTTCTTAAATATGAGACATATACACTACCAAACGCGAATTCTTGCAACTACATTTTCAACGTAACGTTAGAAAATCAATTGCTCTTTGAGAAATCTATCATTTACCAAGATATATTGATGATAATTGACTCAAATAGTGATGAATAATTTATGTACTCAATTAAAAATCGATTATTTTTAACATGAAATAAATTCTTATACTTAGAAAAAGAAACTACCAATCAAACTAGATGGCAAAGAATTAGATTATTATAATAGCAAAGAACTATACAAAAAAACAAATGGCTTTATGTACCACAAAATTTTAGAAACTTTATATAAAAATATACATATATATAGGTGCAATATAAATTTAAATAGATATTTTTATAGTCGGTTTGGTTCGGGTTTTTTTCGATTATTTTTTTATTAAAACCAAAACCAAACCAAATTTGATCGGTTCTTAAAATTTAAAACCAAAACCAAACCAAACCTAAAAAGCATCGGTTTTTTGGTCGGTTTGGTTCGATTTTCGGTTTGGTTCGGTTTTTTTTGTTTTTATGAATACCTCTAATCATATTTACCCCCTCGCCCCTGTGATTCGGGAGAGGATTGTTGCAGACATTAGGTGCAGCGACTTTTGCTTGTATAACCTTAGTGTCAATTAATGTCTAGATCTTGTCCTTCAGAGTTCGACATTTATCAATAGGCCGTCTTGTTTGGGTTGATCCACTGAGAGGAATTTTTCATGGCAACACCGGTAATGAGTGTGATATAACTGGAAGCTTTCAGTCTCTCATACAACTGGTCGATGGGTTCAGCAATAAGAGTGTATTGTATGGGCGGTCTGCGGTCGAAATTTGGCCAGGGCTTTTTGCAATTTTGGTGGGCTGGCGGTGAGTGGTAGTATGTTAGCTGAGTGTTGTAAGTATGGTAAGTGGTGGCAGGTTGTTGATATCTGGGAGGTGAAGGCTGATATGTGGGCGGAGGTGTTTGGTATGTGAGAGGAGACTTCGGACCTTGGGCTACCATTACTGCCCCTACTTCCTTCTTTTTAAATATACCGCCCGATTGCAAAGCTTTGTTCGTAGCCTGGAGTGCCTCAAAATTTGTTACCATTCCGCTCTTAATTCCCTTTTATATTCTTTCTCCCAATTAGGTGATACTAGAAAATTTATGGTTTTCAATAACCATTAGTCTCTCATTATATTGGGGATCCTGAGCTTGGACAAAGAACTTGTTCATTTGTTATTCTTCCAGCGCTGGCCTTACTCATGCAGCTTCTGATCTTCACCGAGTAGCATACTCACGGAAAGTTTCTTTCAGCTTTTTTTTAAGACTCTGGATATAGAAGACGTTTGGTGCATTCTCTGTATTGAACCTGAACCGATCCATAAAGTCTGACGCCATATTTACCCAACTAACCCATTTCTTTGGGTTTTGACTGATGTACCAGGATAGGGCGTCTCCAGTGAGACTCCTCATGAATAACTTCATGCAGATTCTTTCATATTTACCAACCCCTACCAGCTTGTCACAACATGTCCTCAAATGTACCTTTGGATCACCTGTCCCATCGAACATTTCAAACTTAGGAGGTTTTTAACCCTCTGGCAGTTCGACGTCCGGCTGAATACACAAATCTTCACAGTTCAAACCTTCGACGCCCTTACCACCTTCAACACCTTGGACTCGACTAGTAAGCTTCTTAAGTTCCTCCGCTATATTCTTGATAAGCAGGTCCTTCTTGGCGGATTCTGGTGTATACAGGGTTTGTTGTGAAGTGTGGGGTAAGGTTTCCACATATATAGGGTTACTTTGGTGGACTCTAGGATTTTGGCATAGTGGTGGTCGATGGTTGAGTTTTGGGGATCAGGGGTAGGTTGTAGTGCATTTTGAGGAGTGTGGTATGTGGTAGTTGGGTCGGATGATGGTGATGCTGTGGAGGGGTTGGTACTGGTGGAGGATTAGTATTTTGGGGAGGCGTGGATTATTGATGAGGTGTGGGAGGATTTTATGGGTGCTGGTTTTGTGAGTTTTGAGGAGGTGCTGGGTTTTGAGCATTTTGCTGGTTGATGTCGGGAACATTCAGGGTAAGGGAAAGGTTTGCCAAGTTACGGACCTGCTCAAGTTCCCCTTGTTACTCCAATATCTTTTGTTCCAACCATAATACAAAATCATTCTGTGTCGGAGTACTCCGACCATCCGAAGTTTCAACATTCTCTGCATGTGTAGCGTTGTGTTTCCTGATACCACTCATATCGTCCATTTTAGCTTTTCCTTTGTTCTTAGGATCACTTGGAGGAGGAGGAGGTGGAGGACCTCTAGATCTTGTATGATATGACGATGATGCCAGTATGCACGAACCAACCTTTAGGGGTGGGAATAAACAAAAGGAAGAAAAATAAAAAGGTAAACAAGTCAGTAAGGAGTATTAAAAGGATATTTGCGGTATTTAAACATGTATAGCAGAATTATAAATTCGCGTCCTAATTGGGGACCTCATTGTGCCTGAGGTACGCCAAGCGACATATAGATTTTGATAAAACTTAATGCCAATAATTGTGTCATTTCATTAATATGATAAATAGACCAAATCTTTACTAAAACGACAATATTTATAAAGAGTCACTAATGTCATTTGCCTTATTACAATCAAAATCTAAAATAAATCTAGAAAATAAGTAAAACATCATTCCTAATCTATTTGGTCCCAAATGGACCTTCTCCAAGCTTGGCCTTCTTCGCTCCATCAATCAGGTTCCCCAGGTCGCGCATGTCCAACAATATATATGCCCTTGCTAGGTACCCTCCTTCGTTGCCCTATGCATTCTGACAGTCCGAGATCATTTCCTCATCTTTCCCTCAAGTTCCATCAACCCCTGCTCCAAGTACTCCAACCTCTCTGTTGACTTAGTAGTGATTGCCCTCCACTCGTTGATTGCTTCCATGTCAACTTTATGTTGTTCCAAATGTCTGGCTTCAGACTCGGAAACCCTTTTGCGCAACCTCTTGTATTTGACTTGTGCTTCAGCAGCGTCGTCTATGACCATATTCCTCAAATTAACCCATGGCTTGACTTATCCCTCTATGTCATCGACCAACCATGATGGGTAGAAATACACATGGCCGACTTGATACTGATCTAGCTCGATGGTGTCTTTATCCATAGCAATCTTTTGATGCCACATGTGTTGTACTCGAACTTGAATGGAATGGCATTCCCCTGGAAGTGTGCTTTGTACTTAACCATTTTGGAAACTCATGGTATAACATGTTTTCTCCCAGCTTGCCTCATAACCCTGATAGGAGCATAAGGATAGATTCCCCTCAATTCGATTAGCACTAGATGAGGAACATCCCTCAACCTGATAATAAATTCACTACTAGGGAACCACTTGAGCATCCAATGTACCTTGTCATCAGGAAAATCGCTAAAGAAATGCACCCAGCTCATAGCGCTTCCCGATTGTGCAAACCTGTCTAAGATAAAGTCATTCTCTTCGGATGGTGACAGGCTATGTGGTCATTTGATGGTCGTCGCAGAAGTTCTTGACGTATTATCCTCTATGAAGGTGTTCTAACAACCATACTTGCAGCAACAAATTGCATCCCTCGAAATGCCTATATCCTTTTTTTTGCAACGGTCTAAGGCTCGGTACATCTCAGCCACAATCATAGGGACAGTAGTAAAAGTTTTCCCATAAATTCCCTCCATCAGGGTCTTAGTGACCATATTTAGGCGAGTGTGGATCCTTTCTCCCTGTATTGGATACCAGGATCCCCAGAAAACAGGCAATGAATACAAAAACACGGCGGTGATTCCAACCCAAAGAAGTGATGGAAAACTCATCATGATAAAGGCGATATGACTTGTTATGCCCATAACGCTCATAAAGGAAATCTAATGGTATGTAAGATTTCTTCAAACAAAATAACTCATCATTTTTCCTGAAACCCATCATTTTCAAAAAACCTCGAGAAGTGCGGTTTCTAGTACCAATAAACCAAGGCTATCCCATGGGAGCCCAGCGAAGCCTCCTATTTCTTCTAAAAGGGGAGTCATTTATATGTTGCCAAAACAGAAGACAGCTCTCTTCTCATCCCAAAACATGGTGGTGGCCTCAATTAATACATTTTTTGGCTGAATGTATAACAAGGAGGGTAAAGGTGAGAGATTTTCCCACCAATCCAGTAGTAAAGGTGGGATATTTTGAACCATGTCGAACCTGGGACTTCGTGCCTCATTTTTGCAAGACTATTAAAGTTAGATCTTTCCCCCTCCGGATTTGGCTAGTTACACGTTAATGATCAACATATACGCATGCTTTTCTCCAAATAATGCACAGATCGTGATTGTGTCCATTGGGATTATGGAAATCCCGGCGGACTTTGGACAAGGCTTTCCTTAGCGGGTTATTACGTGGACAACATTCTAACCCATACAAGGTTTGGACATGATGCATGCGCAGTTAATATTAGAGTGGGGGTTTGTAGAAGCATTTAGACCGTTACCTTCAAGAGGACAACTTTAGAGGGAAAGGCACGGAATCGTCAACTGCACCATTGATCGACTAGTTTTACCGTAAATAATCCTTTCCAAATTTAAAGAGTGATTTAGGAAGAGCGCGGACACTCATCAAGTGCCACTATGGTATTAATTACGCATGAGTGGAATATGGTGTGGAGCATGCTTTATGAAAAGATAAAATAACATGTTGTCATATATTTTGCATGATGAAAACACTAAATGCAGTATTAAATGAAACACAAAGACGTGAAAAGAAGAAAACAAGGAAAAAGCTAGTTCGCGCAATGTGGAGATTATAATAAAGTAAACGAGGGAGTGAGGGTGGGGAGAAACATGATGTAGCAATTTTTTAAATAAATGTCTTGGAGCAAGAGACATGACTAGAAAAAAGGGAAAATACATGCTATGACCAAATAGAGCAGAGATTTACATATTAATACGAATTCGAATAAAGGGAAAATAGGGGAAAATGTGTGCATGTAGCAATGAAAAGGGAAAACAGGAGTGGGATATTCATGTAACAATAAGGAAACACGTTTATCAAAGAAGACTAATTCATATTGACAAAGTTCGCTATGGTAAGGGCCTAAAAATATCCCCAGCAGAGTCGCCATGCTGTCTATCGCGCCCCCTTTTTTTTTCTCGCGAAATCGGGTTTCGACATTGACAACTCTTTTAAAAGTGAAGGAATGGTTATTAAAAGAGAGTTGCCACCTAACGGATTAAGATGCTTTAGGGCACCTATTGCAAATGACTCAGGTTTACTAGTTGCGTCACCAAAGATCGGGTAAGGGCTAAAATTACCTCGAGCAGAAGGTTTTAGGCACTCCTCGTGGTCCACAACGGTGGGTTCCGGCCGAACTTAAATCATATGAATTAGTCTAAAGAAGATATGGAATTATTTTAATAGGGATGGGGGGTCCTATGTTTTTTAGCCTAACGGATCAATCCGTGCAACAAAAATAATACTTCATAACTCCCCCAAGACGGGGGTAGTACTTATATTATTCAGCGGGCATAGACTATCATTTCTTGCTACCCGATTACTATCTTTGAGTTATTTACCTAAAGCGCTCTAATTAGTTCTAGATCTTGCTCTATACGTGCACTACATGTACCTTACCTATGGTCCTGGAGGCATTGGGACCTCTATTTTGAATGGTTTTAGACTCAACTTAGGTTGCTCAAAAATGGTAAACTATGCGACATACAAAAACAAGTTGGACTTTCATATAAAAAGCAAATAAGGGCTTAGATTAGCCTCCACACATTAGGCAGCAAATGCACGCAAATAGATTGGCGCATTGACAGTTTTAGCAGTTAAGATTATTAGGCCCTATAGACATGCTCTCTATGTGATTTTGGATTTTAATCAATCTAGAAGTTGTGTAAAGCAACTCCTAATTGACTGCATAGTTTCCTACTGCTTATAATTAAAAAAATGGTTAAACCTATAGACATATCATCTAGGCGACTTATTCAGCAGTTGACAGTGATAACAACGAAGAATATTCAGAATTACTCAGTTGTTCCTACATGCATGCTTTCTAGTGACATTTAGCAAGACACTATATGAAATTCCAGTTTTAGTATTTAGCACAGATGGTAATTACCCCTATAGACATGATTTCTGCCTTTGATGATTAAAACTGCTATTAGTTCTTATGGACACACATACTAACTGAGCAAGTGTGACAATCGATTAAACCTACATGCATGATTTCTAAAGAGGCAGATTTGAATATGCTATAATGTAAACTGAACCTTAGTTATTTTATTTCCTATAGGCATGGTGTCTAATCATGTGAAGCAAAGTAGGCATGATATTCACATAACTTATTTGAGCCAAAGCAAATCCCTATAGGCATGGTTATCTACAGAACATATTTGAGCCAAAATAAGTCTCTATAGGAAGGTCATCTAATACGTAATATCAATCATAGTAAACATCAAGGAAAGTTTTTGAATATACAATAGCAAAATATTTTTGAGTAAAGTAAAGCCTATAGGCAGGTTATCTAACAATAGCATAAAGTAAACACCTATAAGATTGTATCTACCCATTTCATGTAGAATATAAAAAATAAGCCCATCGCCCCAATTTATCAGTGTCCCAATTGTTATTACAAATAATTATTATAGACCAGAATCGAATGAATGAATTACAAAGTATATAAACTATTGGAAGCATGCAGTAGGCCCAAATACACCTGTCACGACCCAAATCTCGATTCAGGTCGCGATGGCGCCCAACGGCGAGGTTAGGCCAGCCAATATAGAAAACACTAAGCGTTACCATTCCCCGTTACGCAAATTTCATCTTTTAACAAATTTTAAACAGATATAAACATGATAATGGCGGTGATGTGAAATAAAACTACAGGTGCGGAAAATCAACCAATAGGCATGTCGCATAACATATGTACATCCAACCACCAAAAATATACACCACGTGTGTGCCAGGAACTAGTGTCACGAGTGCCACGGGCAACTACTGAATCTACAATGACTACAATATATACAGGGTCTCAGTCTGAATGAAATGAACAGAGAATATAACAAAAGAACTCCATGGTGCTGCTAGGAAGTCGCCGGGAAAGCAGCTCACCGTGAAGTATGACCACGCTATCAATATCTAGCATCGGCTTGATAATCAGACGTACCAGCATCCGGACCTGTACTGTCAAGTACAGAAAAGAAAAGAAAGTGCAGCATGAGTACATATTAAATAAATATGTACCCAGTGAGTATCCCGCCTAAACTCGAAGAAGTAGTGACGAGAGGTCGACTCGATACTCACTAAGGTCCAACAGTAATAACATATGATAGAATATAATGAAAATATAGTAGGCATGTCAGGGAAATAAGCAACAAGTATATATATATCAAAAACAGAAATCCAAACAATTGTTGAACTAAACAATAACGCACTTTCAAAGGTAAGACCACCGGACGATACAATAATCACAAATTCTTAAATCCGTCATGGCGTACGGTCCGCTCCCATAAAGTACCTTCTACACTCGCTGTGGCGTACGGCCTGATCCCATATTCATTTCAATTTCTTTTCAACACTGTCGTGGCGTACGGCCCGATCCCATATATTTCATAATTTCTCAACACTGCCGTGGTGTACGGCCCGATCCCATATATTTCATAATTTCTCAACACTGCCATGGCGTACAGCCCGATCCCATATATATTCAATTACTTTCAGCACTGCCGTGGTGTACGGTCCGATCCCATATATTTCATAATTTCTTTTCAACTCCGTCGTGGCGTACGGCCCGATCCTATATATATTCAATACTTACTTTCCACAACAAATTCCTTGCCATTCAACAATTTTTCCATAAAGCCTCAGAGAAATAACACTATGCAAAACATGATTTCATAGTACATATGGCGTCACAATAAATCATATAAAGCATTACAAGAAAACATATCAGGCATTACGAGAAAAGCATATAAGGCATGATGTGGGCCTAACTACCCGGACATAACAATAATAGCCGCTACATACAGACTCTCGTCACTTGGCGCGTACGTAGCCCCCAAATAATTTACACATAGCATATACATCACCTATGCGGACAATTTCCTCTTACAAGGTTAGAAAGGAGACTCACCTCGTGTCGAATTTACCCCTCGGACCACACTTTGCGCCCGAAACTCCGAACTCTACACCCGAGGACTCGCAACTAGCCAAAAGGTATACAATAACATCAATGCATGCACAATGCGGGAAATCACCCTAGTTATTTTACTAAAATTGCTATTCTTGAAGAATTTCCAAATTCCAACCCCAGTCCTGCATGTTCAAATTCCGAAAATTATCGAAGGGATCACTCACCCATAGCCTAAGGATCATTAATGTGTGATTTCTACTTAAATTCAGGGCCTAAAACGGATAATCACAAAATCCTCAAGAACCCTAAAATTACTACCTAATTCTATGGTTTTAGATAATTTAATAGTGAATTTAACTAAGAATTAATGTTTGAAACTAGTAAAACTATGGAATTTACTTACCTCAATAACAATGGTGGAAGGTCCCTTGAAGGGCTCTCTAAAAACTTGAGGACGAAGATGAAAATGGAGGAAAAATGCTAAGTCTCGTATTTTTATAAAACTTCCCAGGGATTCCTTAACTGCGATCGCGACAAGGAGCATGCGATCGCGAAGGCCAACTGGCAAGACCTCTGCGATCGCGGCAGAGGTCTTGCGATCCCGAAAGCCAACTGGCCAGACCTCTGCGATCGCGGAAGAGTTCCTGCGATCGCGAAGAACAAACTCATCCGGCCCAGACGCGACTCTATGCGATCGCGATAAAAGGCTGCGCTCGCGAAGGTGTGGAACCCAGACCTCTGCGATCGCAAAGGGGAAGCTGCGATCGCAGAGAACAATCAACAGCCCAGCAAAATCCTTCTCCGCGATCGCAACCCACCTTATGCGATCGCAGAGAAGGAAACAAGATAGCAGAAATTCTGGTTTTTCCAACTTGGCTCCCGGGGGTCTAAAACACACCCGAGCCCCTCGGGACCCCGTCCAAAAGCACCGGCAAGTCTGTATTCATGATACGGACTCGCTCGAACTTCCGGAACCTGAATAACAACAACGAAACTCAGAATTCAACCCCAAAACCAAATTGAATCAAAACTTAAGAACTTGAAATTCTAGAATTCACTTCAATGCGCCGAACCGGCCTATTCTACTCGAAATGACTTCAAATTTTGCAGACAAGTTGTAAATGACATAACGGAACTATTTCCAGTCTCGGAATTTCATTCGGACCTCGGGAACATAAAATGACCTTTCAAGCCAAATTTCAAATTCTTTAAAAATCCTCAAAACTTCATTAACTCCAATTTCCTTATTTTGATCCGAAACCAATCAATTCAAGTCTGTTTCTTACAAAATTTCACAGATATCTTACATAACACATATTGAACCTGTTCCGGGCTCCAAAATCATAATACGGGCCCGGCAGCACAGGTTTCACATCAAGGTTCATTTTCATAAGCCTTTAATATTTTCATAAAATAATTTTATTTAAAAATTCATTTCTCGGACTTGGGTCCTCGGAATTTGATTTCGGGCATACGCCCAAGTCCCATATTTTCCTACGGACCTCCCGAGACCGTCGGATCACAGATCCGGGTTTGTTTACCAAAAATATTGACCAAAGTCAACTTTATTCAATGTATTATCATAAATTAAAGTCTTAATCAAGTTTTCACATAAAGTTTTCCTGGCTACGCGCCTGGGCTGCGCACGCACATCGAGGTGAGATTAACGGAGGCTTTCGGGGCCTCGGAACATAGTCAAAGTTATATTCACATAAGATGACCCCTTTTTGGGTCATCACAACACCTGGACAGGCCAGGACATTAATTCACAATAACTCCAAAAGCCAATGTTCATTGATACATAGTGACCATCAATGACTTAATCAACTCTATCTCAAGGATAATCATACCAAACCCAAATCTCCAGTATGTCAGAGTTTCCAAGGGCTTCAAGAACCCTGGGCAGTGCTCACACTAGAGAGGAATTATCAAAATAGTTCAAGGAAAACTATTTTCAAAATTCTGGTGTGCCAGAGTTCACGAAGGTCTCATATGAACCCTGAGCAGTGCTCACGCCAGGAAGGCCAAGGAACAATACTTAAATTGATTTGGCTTTCAGCCAGCAAAGAGTGAGAATTCAAGATAGCAGAATAGGATTGGAGAGTTCACTTAGGGATAACATTACACATAGAACAGAAAATAACACATTTGAAACTAAGCAGACTTGATAAAGTTTTGAAAGTTAACAAAGTCATATACTAATGAGGATCAGTTCATGAACATGATTCACAAAAGGCAATAAAGACTTCATATTAGGCTAAGTCGCAGAAACGAAATTCATAGATCAATAATAAGTCAAGAAACATTAATTATTAGTAAGAATTAATAAAGGTGTCATAGCATAGTGAGCACATAATCAGATAAGTAACATGGTAACAAATTTAACAAGAAGCTAATGAATTTGCTAAGGCATACATGATTAATTAGTTTTTCGGGGAAAGTACCAAAGCATGCTTAATGCTAAAACATAATCTTAAGTTGCACAAAGTTAGGCAATTTTACTAATTAATTCATTGAATTCAACATGTCTAAAATACATAAGAGTTAGTCTAATAACAGTAACATATTAAACGAGTAATGAGATAGAAAGGATTCAACAACTTACCAGTTCAAATGAAACAGAAAAGGAATCCAACAATGAAAATTTGTCACCAACAGAAGCAAACAATAGAGGATTTCTGGCCTTGGCTTCCAGCCGGCCAGGAATCAAAGCGCAAAATAGTAGCTATAGAATAATAGTGTATAGTTTGTTTAGGGTAGTGAGAACATTCGAACTATGAGTCTATTTAAAGGGGAATGTTGAGGGGTTTAAATAGCACTGAATTAGAGCACACAAATATGGAAACAATTAGTCAAGGTACTAAAGGAAAACATCTAACAGTTAATAAGAAAAGAAGAACTTGAAACCCTAATTTAGGTAAAACATACAAATCGACAGAAATAACAAGTAAAGAGACGCGTATAGACATATAGACAGAGCTTTAACAAATATTTAAAGAATCGAACATATTTGGTTTGATTTCAAAAAATCAAAAATCCCTAAATTTAGGGTAAGTAAAGATCAGTCAGAAATCGATGAAGAGGGTTATAATAAAGATGCTTAGAGACAGATATACATAGAAACATTAAAGGGAAAATAATTAAAGAATCGAAAACCCTAAATTTAGGGTAAGTAGAAAATCGGCAGAAATCAACAAGAGATTTATAATAAAGATGTACAGAGACATAGAGACAGAAATAATTAAGGACTGAACCATATTTGGTTCGATTTTGAAGAATCAAAAGCCCTAAATTTAGGGTAAGTAAAAATAAGTCAAAAATAACAAAGAAAATCATAATAAGATGCACATGGACATATATACGGGAAAAAAAAATTAATAATAATAAAATAATCGAGAACCAGATTAGATCTAGAAAGATCTAAACCCTAATTTTAGGGTAAGTAAAGAATCGCGAAGAATCTCAGAGATTCATACTATAAAAGAAACGAGAACGAACACAGATGATAAGAGATCAAAGATTTGAACCAGATTTGGTTAAAAATTAAAGTTATCTGCTTGCCATGGTAGGCAAGAAATTATGTAACACCATAAACAGGTAACCAGTAATCAGAAGGGGTCAACAAGGTAAGGGTATCGTTGATTGATTCCATTTCTGGGTTGGAATTAGAGGGGTAATGGGTGACGGCGCTAGGGTTTCCACATAAGAGGAGAAAAAGAGAGAGCATTTAGGGGGGGGTTAAGGAATGAAGGGATTAGTGTTGGGGTGGTTAATTTAAAATGGGGGAATAAATGAGGGTCGTTGATCATGAAGGATCAACTACCAGGATTTAAGGGCGACTAGGTCGGGTATAGAGACGGGTATGGGGACTGAGGGTGGTTGGGCTTAGAGATTGGGCCAAGAGTCTGGGTAGGTATTTAGGTAATTGGACTAGGGGTTGGTCCAAAAATATGCTACAAAAATGGGTTGTTATTTAAATACCCAAATTTAATTAAATAATTTTAAAAAGTGATGAATAAATACTAAAATATCATTTGTCCATAAAAAAATAAAAATAGTTTTTAACACTACAAAAAGTATAAAAATATTATTTTGGCATAAATAAAGTAATTATAAATACATATAGGCTATTATTGCAAAATGTACAATTTTAGCCTTAAAAATGCATCTGTAATTATGAAAAATATGTTAAAAATATTTAAAACCTAATATGTGTGCAAATGGAGAAATTAAATTATAAAATCGTCATAGAATAATTTGTGATGTAATTAATGAGTGTTTAAATAATAAAAAATGCACTATTTTGAAAGTATATATATATTTGAAAAATATGAGGGAAAATTGGGTATCAACATTGTCGCGCCCCTTTTTCTCGCGAAATCGAATTTCGACACGTGACAACTCTTTTAAGGAAGGTGTTCAAAGAGAGAGTCTCCACCTAACGGGTTTGAGGTGCGTTAGGGCACCTATTTGCAAATAACTCTGGTTTAACAAGTTTGCGTCACCAAAGATCGGGTAAGGGATCAAATTACCACGAAAAGAAGGTGTTAGGCACTCTTTGAGGTTCACAACTGTGGGTCCCGGATGAACTCGAATTATATGAATTAGTCAAATAAACCGAGAGAAATACCAGAAGTTTGGGCAATTATTATCAAATGACCCTGAACAAACACAAATAATTGATTTTAAGACAAGATGGGGTTTCCTAAGTTTTTTGGCCTAAAGGATCACCTCGTGAAACATAAATAATACTTCGTAACTCCCTCGAGATGGGGTGTTACTCATATTATTCAGCGGGCACAGACTATCATCTCCTTCTACCCGATTACTATCTTTAAGTTTTTACCTAAAGCGCACTAGTTGATTCTAAATCGTGCCTTATGCGTGCACTACCCGTCCCATGCCTAAGTCCCAAGAGGCGTTTAGACCTCTATTTTGGATGGTTCTAGACTTAACTTAGGTTTCTCAAAAGAGATAAAACTAGGTGACATACAAAACAAGCTGGACTTCATATAAGGGATAATTAAGGGTTCAAGTTAGCCTACACACTTAGACAACATATGTACTGTAACGACCCAGCCGGTCATTTTGTGTTTTGGGACTCCGTTCCCATGAATAACTCTTTCCATAGCGGCTACTCGTGCCTTATGATTTGTGTGGGCAGGTAGTTCGATATTCAGAAGTGATTTGGCCAGTTCAGGAACACTTGGTTCCTGAAGGCAAGTCTATTTGGCTAATTTTGGTTTCGAGCAGCATTTTGAGAAAACGAACTCGGAATCGAGTTCTGACAGCTCCAGCAGCTCCGTATGATGATTTCGGACTTGGGAGTGTGTTCGCCTTGGGTTTCTGATGACCCGGGAGTATTTCGGCACCCGAATTGGAATTCAGGATTTCATAAGATTTAGAATTCAGTCTGGAATTGGACCTCACGATATCATGGTCCAAATGGAATTCGGGAACTGGCAATAGTTCCGTATAGTCATTTATGACTTGTCCGCAANGATGTTTTTAGTGTTCTGGGAGCTCGAGCGAGTCCGTCATATGATTTGGGATTGGTTGGTGTAATTTGTTGAGGGCTCGGGTGGGCCCAGGGGTCTCCCAGACCCCAAGCGGGGTAAAAAACCCAGCAATTTCATAGCTGGTGGGAATTTTCTGGTGTGACCGCACCTGCGGTCCATGAGCCGCAGGCGCGAGGCTCGCACCAGCGAAAAATCAATCGCAGGCGCAGCTCCTTCCGCAGGAGCGGCCTTTCTTCCGAAGGAGCGGACCAGGCTCCGCAGCTGCGACTTTTCCCCAGGGCCCAGGCCATCGCAGGCGCGACCACTTTTTCGCAGGTGCGAGTCTGCACCTGCGATCCAAAATCCGCAGGCGCGACTTCCCCAGGGCCCAGGCCTTTTCGCAGGTGCGACCCTTTTTTTGCAGGTGCGAGTCCGCACTTGCGATCCAAGGGTCGCAGGGGCGGAAACTGCTGACCAGTCCTATAAAAAGCCCCATTTCGTGAATTTTCTTCCCAAACACAATTTTTCCTCCATTGTTGCACACCCCAAGAGCCCTAGAGCAGTGATTTTGGCCTAATTACTCAGGTAAGTGATTCTTTGGCTTCCCGCATGTTTATTACTTCAATTCTTGAAGAATTCCACTTCCATAATCCGTGAGAATTCATAAGAAATGTTGGGAAAAATAGAGGGTTTTTAGAAAAATTGAATTTCTGATTTTTGGGCCATTATAGGATGATTAATTGAGTTAATCTTGATCCTTAGGCGACGTATAGCGCATTTCTTCAAGAATCGTAATTTTTCGGACGCCGAGGCTCGGAGTTGAATATTCCAAGTACGTCAAGAATGTGTTTTAAGGGAAATCTTTGATAAATCATCCTCGATTCCTCATAAATTGATATAATTATGTGTTTTTGGATAGTTGCGAGCCATCGAAGGTAATTCGGAGGATTCGTGCGTCTTGTTGATTGGTCCGTTGACCGGAGGAGTACTTGTCCAGGTGAGTCTCCTTTCCAAACTTTGTAAGGGGGAAATGTCCCCTAGGCTCCTTGTTGCTAATTGTGATTGTTGAGGGGGCTGCGTACGTACCACGTGACGAGAGTCCGTACGTGGCATCTATACTGTATGTTGGGTAGCCGTAGGACCCACGAGCATGTTCTAGCTGTTTGTTTGATATTATCTGATGTTTTGTACAAGTTAATTCTCAATATATGATGAAATGGAGCCATGATAGCTTTGAATTAAATGTACACATTATCCAGATAAGAATTATGAATTTCACCAATTGATTAATTGTGTTACTTCTGATGTAACTGATAAAGAGAACGGAGTAAATGAGATAAATCTAAATCCTGAGCTATTGAGCGAAACGAAGGTGGTTGTAAATCCTTCATGTACTTGAATTATTCCACCATGGTGATATTATGAGAAAATAGGATAATAATGATATAAAATCCTAACTTTGACTATCAAGAGGGATGCGAATATCCGATCCCGTTGAGCGTTGAGGAGTCGGTACCATGGTGTCTACATATTCACATATATATGCATTCATGCATTCATGGCCCCCGAATCACAGGTATGATTCGTGATCGGGGAGACTTATATTTTCATTAGTCCCTGAGTCACAGGTTTGATTCGTGATCGGGGAGGAATTACACTTATATATTCATCAGCCCCTGAGTCACAGGTTTGATTCGTGATCAGGGAGAAATCAGACTTATTTTACCAGCTCCTGAGTCACAGGTTTGATTCGTGATCAGGAAAGTATTATACTACTATTTTCATTAGGCCCCGAGTCACAGGTATGATTCGTGATCGGGGAGGGTTTTACTTTGCATCATTGGCCCCGAGTCACAGGTATGATTCATGATCGGGAGCGTATATATATTTATGTCATTGGCCCTCGAGTCGCATGAATGATTCGCGAGCGAGGAGAGATATTTGCCCACGAGTCGCATGAATGATTCGCGAGCGTGGAGGTTTATCGAGTCAGCTCATGAGTCACAGGTATGATTCGCGAGCGTGTGGAGCTTTATGACCAAGTCAGTCCTTATGACCCAC
>ML290134.1:24770-63141 GCA_005239495.1 Nicotiana undulata | reverse complement strand
ATATATATATATATATATATATATATATATATATATATTAATTTTCCTCCTTCTCCATCGTTAATCAACCCCAAAACTCCATTAAAACTACCTTTAGCCACTACAGAAAAACAATGAAACAAACCTGAAAAATGGGAGCCTAAAACAGTCCCCATAACACCACAACTCTCACAGCCACCGGAAATCCGGCAACCACCAACAGCCGCTGGAAACCAGCAGTAGCGGCACGCCATCAGGAGCATCATCCACCAATCACTTTCCCTGCTTTCATTACACCTTTTCTGCTCCACCATTTAATTTCCATCTCCAAAAATCCTAAACGCCGCTACTTTGGCCACCGACAAGTTGATGGACTGATTTCTGTTTGCCATTCAATTCTCTAAGCTTTGGAACTATTTGTTACTCAAAGCTTCAGTCAATTCTCGTTTCAGAACTCATGGAGGCGTACTGCTCGATTTTGTTTTGAAGTCGAGCATTCCATTCCAAATACAAAGAATCGAGTCGAGTGTCCGTTGTAGCCGAGGTCCTATTCGCGATTCCTTTTTTTTGGGTTTGGTTTGTTTTAGTTTTGTTTGAAGTCGTCGTTATTGTTCTTGGTCGTGATTCTTTTCCTTGGCTCGATTATTGAGTTGCAGAAGTTCAAAGTTTGGATTTGGCCAATGTAAAGGTTCATTTTTCTAATCCTAGCATTTTAATCTTATTTTGTGTGTTGCTCAGATGAATTTGTGTCGTTCTTCATGAGATGATTCTGTCAAATATAATTTTGAATGTTCTTGTTTTGTTTAGTACAAATTAACGAATCATTGCTTTGTTTTAGGTCTATTCTCTTTTCTCTATAGAGTTTTATCTGAGTAGAATTACCCCTTTTGATTAGCTTAGATATTTTAGTTTGAAATCATGTTATGGTAAGTTTGCTGGTTAGAGTAAATGTATTGATATCCTGCTGTAGGCTTAATTGGATAATTTGCTTGGGCCACGATTGTTTTTTAAGGACATTGTCTTTTGGGCTGTTGGAGAAGAAATGATTTTGGGCCAAAAGATTTAGTCTCATCAGGATCAAAGTAATAAATAACATAGCTGACCCGCCTTTCTTTAAGCTAGCCCATTTTTCTATAAATAATAAATCCAACTCGTCCACAAATAATTCCATAATTCATAACTTTACAACAATCTCAGATTAGTTTAGGAAAACGATTATGAACACCATAGAAATACTTTTAGGCGCGGTTTTTAAACTACTACCATGATTGCGTACATATTCGCGTGACGTGATCTCGATTTTTTAAAACCAAAATACGCGCTTGTGCAACTTTGACTATTTTCTTAAATAAATCAAGTGTCACGAATTGTGTACACGTACGCGTGACATGATTTTTGACGCATCAATTTCAAACGGGTATGCGCATACGTAACCCGTCTTAAAATATTTTTTTAAATACAAATAAATAATTAGAAGCGGTAAAAATATAAAATGCACATAGGTCATTAAATAAGTAATTAAACAATTTAGGCCAAGTACAAATCATTAAGCGACCGTGCTAGAACCACGGAATTCAAGAGTGCCTAACACCTTCTCCCGGGTTAACAGAATTCCTTATCCGATCTTCTGGTTCGCAAACTTTTAACGGAGTCAAAATTTCCTCGATTTGGGATTTTAAAAATAAATAAATTGTGTCTCGGAACACCGTAAAAAATCTGGGTGGCGACTCCAAAAATAAATAAATAATCCCAAATTCGATTATGTCACTTAAATGGGAAAAACTCTCTTATCCCACCCTATCGGGAAAAAGGAGGTGTGACAGCCCCTCTTTACCCCAGAAGGATTAAAGAGTTATCGGGTAAAGAAATGATGACTGATTTTGACTAAATGGAGTGATTTGAAAAATATAGGCCACACTCTGGCTTTTGAGCTGCCTACATATCCCTGGTTTTACAGGAATCAGGTCGTGTGTAGTTCTGGATCCAACGGTGAAACGAACCGATGGAGTTGTTTGTGAGAGCAGGCAAAATATTCCAGATAGGATTAATTGGGATTTGAAAACGGTTATGGGTAAATGAGACTGGGTAACAGATGATAATTAGTTACGTTTGAAATAATTGGAGGATATGAGTACTGAGTGGAAATTGGAGCGAAGTTCTCTCTGGTTAGGATAACGGTTACCTTCTGGATCACCTGCAATCTCAAAACACAATATGTGCATATAGATTTTGTAAATTAAAACATGATGCAATTTATCTTTGGACCATGGAGATTGTCTTCGGACGGTGAGGATAACGTCCTTAGACCATGATGTCCCAGATCATGGATTGTGCCGTAAAGGATTCGCAAGCCATGAAATGACGTTCTCGGGCTATGAGGATGGTGCCTCCGAACCATGATGCCTTTGAATAATGATGTGCAAGATTAAGAGATCCTCATGCCATGGCATGGTGTCTTCCAACTATGAGGATGATGCCTTCGGACTATGATGACTTTGGAAAAATTGGTTATATATCAGCCCATGAGATGCATAGACATGATGCTTGAGATAAAAATAGGATAGAACTTAGTCTTGCGTGTAATCGGGTGCGGAGCTTAGGCTCAAAAGAAAATAATGCAAGGTTTAGGATAGAGAAACTTTTGTGTTTATGCAAAGGGAGACAATGCTTAGTCTCGTGCTGGGAAAGCAGATCTTAGCCTTATGCAAATGAGAAGGCATGGCTTAGCCTCATGTAGGATTTGAGACAGTGCTTAATCTCATGCTGGGAGAAGGAAATGCTTAGCCTTATGCACATAACGAGGCAGTGCTTAGCCTCATGCAAGATTCAAGACAGTGCTTAGTCTCATGCAAGGAGAAGGGAATTCTTAGCCTTATGCAAATAAAGAGGCAGGGATTAGCCTCATGCAAGATTCGAGAAAATGCGTAGTCTCATGCAAGGAGAAGGCAATGCTTAGCCTTATGAAAATAAAGAGGCATGGCTTAGCCTCATGCAAGATTTGAGATAGTTCTTAGTCTCATGCAGGGAGAAGGCAATTCTTAGCCTTATGCAAATAAAGAGGCAGGTCTTAGACTCACACAAGATTCGAGTGCTTAGTCTCATGAAAATGGAAGGAAATGCTTAGCCTTATGAAAATAAAGAGGCGGGGCTTAGCCTCATGCAAGATTCGAGACAATGCTTAGTCTCATGCAAATGGAAGGCATTGCTTAGCCTTATATAGAGGCAGAGCTTAGTCTCATGCAAGATTTTGAGACTGTGCTTAGTCTCATGCAAATGGAAGGCAGTGCTTAGCCTTATGCAAATAGAGAGCCACGGCTTAGCCTCATGCAAATAGAGAGGCAGGGCTTAGCCTCACGCAAGCAGAGAGGCAGGGCTTAGCCTCATGTAAGTGGACGAGCAGTAAGTAAGAGCGAAGTATTTCTTAGCTGGAGATATATTTGTGTCTGGCGGTTCTATTGTTATGATGATACTTGTGGTTATGAACTATTCCTGCATCTAAAGAAAAATCGTGAGTTTTGCGGGGAGGTTGGTTCGTGCCTTTGTCTACTTGGTTTGATCCATTTTGCCCAAGGATCCTGTTCAAGTCACCATGGGTAGCATTTGGCTAGAAATAAAGGTTTCGAAAAATATGCGTGTATAGTTTTTCAAAACATCGTAATATGCAAATTAAGAAATCAATTAGATGAACCAATAACTGTGACGTTATCAGAGACATTGCAACCTCCTTGCCATAGAATTTTGAGGGCCCTCCTCAAAAATATGCCCCAGTTCCTGATTGTGGGGGAAAATGAAAATTTTATTGAATTGTGATCGAACCCATAGGGCTTCCTACGTATCCCCTCTTAAACGGGAATCGGGTCAAGCGTAGTTCAAATATTACATCATATGAAGAAATGCAAATAGTTTACACATAGTATCTTTTGACTGCATCTGAGTTGATGGGCTTTGGCCAAATTTCTCCGTCCATCTCTGCGAGTATGAGTGCTCCTCCTGTTAGTACCTTGTGAACCATGTAAGGTCCTTGACAGTTGGGTGAGAATTTCCCTTTGGCTTCATCTTGATGTGGAAAGATCCGTTTCGACACCAGCTGCCCCGGTGTGAACTGTCTAGGTTTGACCCATTTTTTGAAGGCTCTGGACATCCTATTTTGATAAAGCTGACCATGGCACCCTACATTCATTATTTCCCATCTATGAGGGCTAGTTGCTCATAGCGACTTATTATCCATTCTGCATCACTAAGTTCATCTTCTTGTATGATTCTTAAAGACAAAATTTCTACCTCGGCAAGGATGAAGGCTTCGGTACCATAGACCAATAGGTAAGGAGTTGTCCCCATTGATGTGCAGACTGTAGTGCGGTATTTGTAACGACCCGGTCAATCATTTTGAGATTTGGCACCCCGATCCCCTAATAACTATTTTCCCCACGTTTATATCTGCTTATGGGACTTGTCAGAATGATTAGTTGTGAATTCCGGAAAGTTTTGGGACACATAGTCCCTAAATATGAGTTTAAGCTTTAGAATTTGGACCGTAGTTGGAATTGTGTGAAGATGGATCCGGAATGGAATTTCGTCGACTCCGTTAGATCTGTTGGGTGATTTCGGGGTAAGGAGCGTGTCCAGAATGTATTTTCGAGGTCTTTAGTAGATTTAGGCTTGAATTAGCGATAGTTAGAATTTATGCGATTTCGGCCGATAGGTGAAATTTTGATATCGGGTTCTAAATGGAATTCTGAGAGTGGTTTTAGGTCCGTAATGTCATTTATGACCTGTGTGTAAAATTTGAGGTCATTCGGACTAGGTTTGACGGGTTTCGGCATCGGTTGTGGATTTCGGAAATTTCATAAGTTTTTAGGCTTGAATACATGCATAATTCTTGATTTTTGATGTTATGGGACGTGGTTTGAAGGCTCGACTAAGTTCGAATGAGGTATTAGGACTGGTTGGTAGTTTTGGTTGGGGTTCCGGGGGCCTCAGGTGTGTTTTGGATGCTCAACGGTCGTTTTTAGCCTAGTGTGATTGCTAGTTTTCCGGTGTAAGTGCAGCAGATTTTCCTTTATCGCGATCGCGTGAGGGAGTCCGCGATTACGTAGAGTAAATTGAGGAAATGAAGGATTTTGTACATCGTGATCGCATAGAGTAGGCATCTTAGCCACTGCGTTCACATAAGCTATGTCGCGTTCGCGTAGAATAAATTAGGCGGCATAGATTTTAGTGTTCCACTACGCGGTCGCGTGAAGCCAACCCCGATCGCGTAGGTATGAGGTAATTAAGAATCACATTCGCGAATGAGTCCTCGCGTTCGCGTAGAGTTATCTAAGGGCGAGTGTGAATTGTTCTTCGCGATCGCGATTGGTTGTCCGCGATCACAGTGAAGAAATGTGCTGGGCAGAATCTTAAAACCCAAAATCGAGGGTTTAAGCCATATTTTATATTTTTGAACTTGGGAGCTCGGGGATTGGCAATTTTTAGAGAGATTTTCACCTGGGCAATTTGGGTAAGTAATTCCTACTCGGTTTAGACTAATTTCCATGAATCTGCACTTAAATCTATCCTTTAATTTCAAATTTATGGTGGAAAATTGGGAAACATTTGGATAAAGTTCTTAGGCCAAGTTTTTGAGTTTTGAGTGAGATTTTGGTATCTGATTCAAGTAATTCTTGTATGGTTTGACTCGTGAGTGAATGTGTGTCCGGAATTTGTATTTTTTACCCGATTCCGAGACGTGGGCCCGGGGGACCTTTTGGGCAATTTTCCTAATTTCTCGTATTAGCTTCTAACTAATTAGCAAAAATGATTTCTTAAAGTGATATTTACATTATGCAATTGAATTGAATAGATTTGGGCCATTCAGAGTCGGGTACTCGTGGCAAGAACATGATTTTAGGTTGAGTTGAGTAGTTGAGGTAAGTGGCTTGCCTAACTCTGTGTTGGGGACTTCCCCTTAGGTTGCTTTGACCTTATTTATTGTATGGGCGCCGTGTACGTGAGGTGACGAGTACGTACACGGGCCATTGTTGCTAAATTCCATATTTCCTTTCCACGCCACAAATCCTTTTACTCTTATTACGCTGTTTAATGTGCTATTTGTGTAGTCTAGATTAGCAATGAGCATGTCTACCTGTTTTACCTAAATTCCCTATTTGATACTATGTGCACCATGTTTAGTTAGTTTTATCCTTTTCCTTGCCTATGATTTTTCCTGAATTGCTTAAATATACCTTATTTCACATTCATTTGCACGACGTATTTAAATTTGGGACTGCAGACGTATTCTGGGAGATCCTCTATAACGACCCGGTCTGTCGATACGTTGAACCTGTATTATAATTATTGTTATTTCCCTGTCATAGGTTGGTTTTACTGTTCGTGATGTGTTAGAGTTGGTAGGCTCAGAATCAGAATGTTTATAATGAGAATTTAGTCACTTAGTCTTTAAAAATAGCCTTAAAGTTGGAAAAGTCAACTGAGAGTTGACTTATAGGTAAACGACCTCGGAATGCGAATTTTATGGCTCGGATAGCTTCGTTAGGTGATTTGGGACTTAGGAGTGTGATCAGAATAATTTTGTGATGTCCGATGTAGAATTAGGTTTGAATTGGCGAAAGTTAGTTTTTGGTGATTTCCGGTCGGCAGTGGAAAATAGGCTATCGAGGTCGGAATGGAATTCCGACAGTTGGAAAAGGTTCGTAATGTCATTTTGGATATGTCTGCAAAATTTCAGGTCAACCAGAGTTGTTTTAGATAGTTTCGGCATCGTTGGTGGTTTTTAGAAATTTGAAAGTTCTTAGGCTTGAATCCGACGTAATTTTGGTGCTTTGATGTTAGTTTTGGTGTTCCGAGGGTGCAACTAAGTTTGAATGATCATATGTGACGAGTTAGTATGTTTGGTTGGGGTCCTGAGGGGCTCGGGATTGATTTCGGGTGGTTAACGGGCATTTTGGCCTTAGGAAAACCTTCTCCGCTATCGCGTAGGAAGAATCGCGATCGCGAAGTGCAAGTGAGGGGAGCAGGAAATTACTCTCTGCGATCCCATAAAGGCATCCGCGATCGCAGAGGTTGGGCAGCTTAGGCAGTGCGGTCGCGTGGGACGTCTTGCGATCGCGTAGTGTAAATGAGAGGGGCACGTGAGGAAGAGCAATTGTTCTTCGCGATCGCGTGTGACGGACTGCGATCGTGTGTGTTCAGACAATAAGGAATCGCGATCGCGTGGCATATGTTGCGATCGCGTAGAGTCTTCAGAGGACGTGAGATTTGTTCTTCGCGATCGCGGCAGTACTTCCGCGATCGCAGTGAAGAATAACTGGGCAGTATTAAATTAAACTCTCCGCGATCATTAAACCTTTTAACACTATTTTTGAAAGGGAAAAAATCTTGGAGGCGATTTGGAGGAGGGGAAATCATTGTTCTTCATTGAGGTAAGTATTTTGGACCCTAAAACTCGATTATAGGTGATTAAGGAACATAATATCAGTGTTTAATTCATGAAAAGCAGTAGAAAAAGATGGAGTTAGGGTTTGAGATTATGAGACCTTCTACGGGTGATTTGAGGGTCAAACGAACTCCAATTTTAGCGTTCTTTATATGTACGGACTCGTGAGATGATGAAGAACATTTTGGTATAAAATTTGTTCAGTTCCGAGATGCGAGCCAGGGGGTCGGGTTTTGGTTAATTTCGGGTTTTATGCTAAAAATCAGTACTTTTCAATTGGAATTCATTCCTTTAGCATAATTTGATGATAAAAATCTGAACTTGGTAGATTTTGAGCATTCGAGAGTTGATACGAGAGTCAAGCCGGTCGCAGAGTAGCTTTTCAGGCTAGTTTGACGTAAGTAATGTCTTTAAATCCTGTCCTGGGGGTATGAAACCCCAAACCTTGCATCCTTTCACGAATTTTGGAATGCAAGATTGAAAATTTGGAAATATATCCCTTTTAGGAAACTATTGATTTGCGAAACCGATTTTAAGCTTATGCTTAATAGTATTGATATATTTTGATATGTTTTGGGTTGTAAGCCATGTTTGGGGCCTAGTGCCGATCTGTTTACCTCTTGGGGGCTGTTCTACTATTTTCCTCACTTGATATGTTATGATTTTCACTCAGTCTTTTCTTGATAATTGTTTTGACACTCAGAGTATTTTGATATTATTTCTTGAAAATGAAACACTATTTTTGGGTCGAGAACCCGGTATAATTATGGCCCGAGTGGCATGTTGAGAGTGTCTGACTGAGTGAGGCCGCGTGCCAATATGGTGAGAATGTTATGATATGAGAGAGGCCTAGGGCTAATATTGTGAGTGATTTATGCCATGATGTGGCTTTTTTATAGCTCTTGGACTGTAAGAGCCCCTCCGGAGTTTGTACAAACCCTCAGTGAGCGCAGGTACCTACTGAGTGCGAGTGATGCCCGCGGGGCTGATACTGAGTGACGGTGAGGTTGCCCGCTGGGCTGATACTGAGTGGATGTGAGGTTGCCCGCAGGGCTGATACTGAGTGATGGTGAGGTGCTGAGGGAAATGTCATGAGAGATTATCATGGCCCGAGGGGCAGTTTTACGATGATATTTTACTTAGTTTTGACGATTATTCACTTCATTTTTTTCAAACTAATTTTACTGAGAGTTTTGCTGAGAAATATTTGAAAACATACTTGTTTCAAGGGATTTTTGGAAACTGGTTTTCTAAATTATGTATATTGTATTGAGACTTGATGTTTTACTATTTTATGGATTGACGTATATGTGTTGTGTGTTTCATATACTTCAGACTGTGATTTGTTTTCATTACTACTGAGTTGGCATACTCATCATTACTCCCTGAACCTCTGTGTGCAGATCTAGGTACTAGTGCAGAGCAGTATCCATCTTTGTTCGTTAGCAGCAACTTTACGGGATTTCGAGGTAGCTGTACAAAGTCCTCAGCTTCTCCATTTCCCTTCCTTTATTAGTATTAGTATTTATTTCATAGACATTGTTTAAGACAGTAGCAGAGTTAGTTTTATTTCTTAGATGCTCGTGACCATGTTGACTCCAGTCTTGGGAGATTTTCTTAGACTGTTAGATTATTATGGGGACGTAAAGACTTAAACAAATTATTGTACAATCTGTTTGCTATTTGTTATTGATTTGTGAAATAGTATAATAGAACAAATGGGTAGTGATGTGATGGTTGGCTAGCCTAGTTCCACGATAGGCGCCATCACGACCTGTTAGGAATTGAGGTCGTGACAAGTTGGTATCAGAGCTCTAGGTTACATAGGACTCAACGATCATGAGCAGGTTCAGTAGAGTCTTGCGGATCGGTACAGAGACGTCTATACTTATCTTCGAGAGGATGCAAAATTCTTAGGAAAAATCTCATTTTCTTGAACTCTTTCGTGCCAATCTATTGATTCTTGAAATCTAAACTCATGTTGTTTCATTCTCTCACAGATGGTGATGACACGCAATACCGATCAGGGTGACCAGACACCAGCCAGACCCACAAGGGGTCGAGGCTGGGGTGGAGTTAAGGGACCAGCCCGTGCAGCAGCCGGGACAGTACCACAGGATCCCTCTATCATTCAGGATCAGGTTCCCGTCGAGGGTGCTCCAGCGGAACAGGCTCAAGCACCGGCAGTGCCTATTGTTATTCCGGGTCTTCAGGAGACCATGTCGCAGATATTGTGTGTACCAGTTTAGCTCAGGCAGTTGCTATGTCTACTACTGCCACTGCAGCTCAGGCCGGAGGAGGCATTCAGACTCCAGCTGCTCGGACACCTGAGCAGGCTGTACAGGGTATTCAGGCACCGGGGGTAGTCTCAGCCCAGCCGGTTGCCCCAGTTTAGGACTATGTGGTTCCAGCTATGCCCGAGGATGAGCAGCGTAGGCTGGAGAGGTTCAGTAGACTTCAGCCTCCGACTTTCAGCAGCACAGAGGGTGAGGATGCCCAAGGTTTTCTGGATAAATGCCATATGATACTATGTACTGCGGGTATTTTGGAGACCAGTGGGGTCTCATTTGCTACATTTTAGTTTGCGGGTGCTGCTTTTACTTGGTGGGAGTAATTCGAGAGGCGTAGGCCGGTTGGTTCACCACCACTCACTTGGCAGCAGTTCTCCACGATCTTTTTGGAGAAGTATGTTCCTCAGTCCCACAGAGAGGAGCAACGCGGGCAGTTTGAGCAGCTGCGCCAGGGAGAGTCGTCAGTTACTCAGTATGAGATGAGATTTTCTGAGTTGGCTCGACATGCTTCGTAGTTAGTCCCTATTGACAAGGAGAGGATCATGATATTTGTAGATGGTCTCACGTATCAGCTTCGGATTTTGATGACTAGAGAGAGAGTGTCGGGAGACACATTTGAGCAGGTTCTTGACATAGCTCGGGACATTGAGTCAGTTCGTAGGCAGGAGCGTGAGGAGAGGGAGTCTAAGAGACCTAGGGGATCAGGTAGCTTCAGTGGCGCCCCTTCTAGAGGGCAGTTTCAGCACAGTAGAGGTCGTCCATTTAGACCTCCACAGCTAGTTCGCCCAGCTTACAGTGGTGTATCTTCGGGGCAGGGTCCTCGCATTTCTCATCAGGGACGTTCATCTTTTAGCGCCCTTCCAGCTCAGAGCTCCGCCCAAGCATCATCTTATTAGGTTTTTTCTATGCATGGTTTGTTTGGTGGTTATTATGGTGGCAGGGGTTCTCGTCAGTTTTCATCTCCAGCTCCAGGTGGTTGTTATGAGTGTGGGGAGTTCGGACATGAGTGGAGGCAGTGTCCCCGTTGCCCTAGTAGTTTATCTCAGCAGAGGGTTCAGCCCTCGACTTCATCTCCAGTCACTTCACCACCTACTCAGGCAGCTAGGGGTGGTGGTCAGGCAGCTAGAGGCCGCTTTAGAGAGGGAGGTCGAGCAGGTGGAGGCCAACCACGTATTTATGCACTTCCGGTTAGGCCTGATGCTATGGCCTCAGGTGCAGTGATTATAGGTACTATTTCAGTTTGTCACAGTGATGCTTTGGCTTTATTTGACCCTGGTTCCACATACTCTTATGTCTTATCCTATTTTTCTCACTTTCTGAATATGCCCCGTGAGTCTTTAGTTTAGTCTGTTCATGTTTCAAATCCGGTGGGCGATACTATTATTGTGGACCGTGTGTATCAATCGTGTCTTATATCTATTGGGGGTCTAGGGACGTGAGTAGACTTGATGTTACTCAGTATGGTTGATTTTGATGTAATTCTGAGTATGGATTGGTTATCCCCATGTCATGCTATTCTTGATTGTTATGCTAAGACCGTGATCCTAGCTATGCCCGGAGTTCCGAGAGTTGAGTGGAGAGGGTCTAGAGAGCATGTGCCTAGCAGAGTGATCTCTTATTTGAAGGCTCAGCGTACGGTTGAGAAAGGGTGTGAATCTTATCTTGCTTTTGTGAGGGATGTTAGTAGTGAGACTCCATATGTTGATTCTATTCGTGTAGTCCGTGATTTTCTAGATGTATTCCCTGCAGACCTGCCAGGCATGCCACCTGACAGGGATATTGATTTTGGTATTGACCTGGTGCGAAACACCCATCGGAGTTGAAAGAATTGAAATAGCAGCTTCAGGAACTATTAGATAAGGGGTTCATTCGGCCTAGTGTGTCACCTTGGGGTGCACCACTGTTGTTTGTGAAAAATAAAGACGGCTCCATGCGTATGTGTATTGATTATAGGCAGCTGAATAAGGTTACAGTGAAGAACCGATATCCCTTGACTCGTATTGATGACTTGTTTGATCAGCTTCAGGGAGCTAGAGTGTTCTCCAAGATTGACTTGAGGTCTGGGTATCATCAGTTGAAGATTCGGGATTCTAACATTCCGAAGACTGTTTTTAGGACCAAATATGGTCATTATGACTTTCTGGTTATGTCATTTGGGCTGACCAATGCCCCAACCGCGTTCATGCAATTGATGAACAGTGTGTTTCAGCCTTACCTTGATTCTTTTGTCATTGTATTCATTGATGACATCCTGGTTTATTCCCGTAGCCAGGAAGAGCATGCTCAGCATTTGAGAGTTGTGTTACAGAGGTTGAGGGAGGAGAAACTTTATGCAAAATTCTCCAAGTGTGAGTTTTGGCTTAGTTCAGTTGCTTTCTTGGGGCACGTGGTCTCTAGTAAGGGTATTCAGGTTGATCCGAAGAAGATTGAGGCGGTGCAGAGTTGGCCCAGACCGTCTTCAGCTACAGAGATTCAAAGTTTCCTTGGTTTGGCGGGATATTATCGTCGCTTTGTGGAAGGATTTTCTTCTATTGCTTCACCATTGACCGGATTGACCCAGAAGGGTGCTCCATTCAGATGGTCGGATGAGTGTGAGGAGAGCTTTCAGAAGCTCAAGTCATCATTGACCTCAACTTCGGTATTGGTTCTGCCTACTGGTTCGGGTTCTTACACAGTCTATTGTGATGCTTCTAGAGTTGGCTTGGGAGCAGTATTGATGCAGGATGGTAGGGTGATTGCCTATGCATCCAGGCAGTTGAAGGTGTACAAGAAGAATTATCCAGTGCACGATCTTGAGTTAGCTTCCATTGTTCATGCCTTAAAGATTTGGCGCCATTATCTGTATGGAGTGCAGTGTGAGGTTTTCACCAACCATCGTAGCTTGCAGTATCTGCTGAGGCAGAAGGACTTGAATTTGCGTAAGAGGAGGTGGTTAGAGATTCTCAAGGACTATGACTAACTATTTTATATCATCCGGGGAAGGCCAATGTGGTGGCCGATGCTTTAAGTCGCAGAGCCGAGAGTTTGGGGAGTCTAGCTTACCTTTCAGCAGCAGAGCGACCTTTAGCACTTAATGTTCAGGCTTTAGCGGGTCAGTTGGTGAGATTGGATTTGTCAGACCCTCCGCGGGTATTAGCTAGCATGGCTTCCCGGTATTCTCTTTATGATCAGATTAGAGCTCGACGGTATGATGATCCGCATTTGTTAGTACTTCAGGATAGGGATGTTACTATTGGTGATGACGGTGTCATGAGGATGCAGATCCGTATTTGCGTGCCCAATGTAGATGGGATTCGAGAGTTGATATTAGTAGAGGCCCACAACTCGCCGTATTTCATCCATCCGGGTGCCACGAAGATGTATCAGGACTTGAGACAGTAGTATTAGTGGAGGCGGATGAAGAGAGATATTGTTGAGTATGTAGCACGGTGTCTCAACTACCAGCAGGTCAAGTATGAGCACCAGAGACCAGGTGGATTACTTCAGAGGTTAGATATTCCATAGTGGAAGTGGGAGCGGATCACTATGGACTTTGTAGTTGGGCTTCCACGGACTTCGAAGGGTTTTGATGCTATTTGGGTCATTGTGGATAGATTAACCAAGTCCACGCACTCCATTCATGTCAGTACTTCTTATACTTCAGAGCGATTAGCTGGTATTTACATTAAGGAGATTTTCCGATTGCATGGAGTTCCGGTTTCTATTATTTCTGACAGAGGTACTCAGTTCACATCTCAATTTTGGAGGGCCGTATAGAGAGGTATGGGTATTGATGTAGAGTTGAGCACTACATTTCATCCTCATACCGACGGGCAGTCAAAACGGACTATTCATATTTTGGAGGACATGTTATGTGCTTGTGTGATTGATTTTGGTGGTTCATGGGATCAGTTTCTGCCACTAGCGGAGGTTGCATATAATAACATCTACCAGTCCGGTATTTAGATGGCCCCGTATGAGGCTTTATATGGTAGGAGGTGTAGATCTTTGGTTGGTTGGTTCGAGCCTAGTGAGGCTAGGCTATTGGGCAAAATTTTTATTCAGGATGCGTTGGAGAAGGTGAAGTTGATTCAGGAGCGACTTCGCACGGCGCAATCTAGGAAGAAGAGTTATGCGGACCGGATGGTCTGGGAAGTGTCATTTATGGAAGGTGATAAGGTACTGTTGAGGTATCACCCATGAAGGGTGTTATGAGGTTCGGAAAGAGAGGAAAGTTGAGTCCTCGATTTATTGGTCCTTTTGAGGTGGTTCAGAAGGTTGGGGAGGTGGCTTATAGACTTGCCTTTCCACCTAGCCTATCGAGTGTTCATCCGGTATTTCATGTGTTGATGCTCAGGAAGTATGTTGGTGACCCGTCTCATGTTTTAGACTTCAGCACAGTTCGACTCGAGTATGATATGTCATATGAGGTCGAGCCAGTAGAAATTTTGGCTCGTGAGGTAAGAAAGTTGAGGTCCAAGGATATAGCTTATGTGAAAGTATAGTGGAGGAGGCTACTTGGGAGACCGAGCAGGAGATGCAGAGCAGATATCCTCACTTGTTTGAGACTCTAGGTATGTTTCTAGACTCGTTCGAGGACGAACGTTTGTATAAGAGGGGGAGAATGTAACGACCGGGTCTGTCGTTACGTTGAACCCGTATTATAATTACTGTTATTGCCCTGTCATAGGTTGGTTGTACTATTCGTGATGTGTTAGAGTTGGTAGGCTCAGAATCAGAATGGTTATAATGAGAACTTAGTCACTTAGTCTTTGAAAATAGCCTTAAAGTTGGAAAAGTCAACTGAGAGTTGACTTATTGGTAAACGACCTCGGAATGCGAATTTTATGACTTAGATAACTTTGTTAGGTGATTTGAGACTTAGGAGTGTGTTCAGAATAATTTTGTGATGTCCGGTGTAGAATTAGGCTTGAATTGGCGAAAGTTAATTTTTGGTGATTTCCGGTCGGCAGTGGAAAATAGGCTATCGGGGTCGGAAAAGGTTCGTTATGTCATTTTGGATATGTCTACAAACTTTCAGGTCAATCAGAGTAGTTTTGGATAGATTCGGCATCGTTGGTGGATTTTAGAAATTTGAAAGTTCTGAGGCTTGAATCCGACGTGATTTTGGTGATTTGATGTTAGTTTTGGTGTTACGAGGGTGCAACTAAGTTTGAATGATCATATGTGACGTGTTAGTATGTTTGGTTGGGGTCCCGAGGGGCTCGGGATTGATTTCGGGTGGTTAACGGGCATTTTGGCCTTAGGAAAAACTGTTGTTTTTTTCTAGTTTTTGTGCAGCAGGAAAACCTTCTCCGCGATTGCGTAGGAAGAATTGCGATCCCGAAGTGCAAGTGAGGGGAGCAGGAAATTACTCTCTGCGATCGCATAAAGGCGTCCGCGAATGCACAGGTTGGGCAGCTTAGGCAGTGCGGTCGCGTGGGACTTCTTGCGATCGCGTAGTGTAAATGAGGGGGGCGCGTGAGGAAGAGCAATTGTTCTTCACGATCGCGTGTGACGGACTGCGATCGCGTGTGTTCAGGCAACAAGGAATCGCGATCGCGTGCCATATGTTGCGATCGCGTAGAGTCTTCACAGGGCCTGGGAGATTTGTTCTTCGCGATTGCATGAGTACTTTCGCGATCGCAGTGAAGAATAACTGGGCAGTATTAAATTAAACCCTCCGCGACCATTAAACCTTTTAACACCATTTTTGAACAGGAAAAGATCTTGGAGGCGATTTAGAGGAGGGGAAATCATTGTTCTTCATTGAGGTAAGTATTTTGGACCCTAAAACTCGATTATAGGTGATTAAGGAACATAATATCAGTGTTTAATTCATGAAAATCAGTAGAAAAAGATGGAGTTAGGGCTTGAGATTATGAAACCTTCTAGGCGTGATTTGAGGGTCAAACGAACTCCGATTTTAGCGTTCTTTATATGTACGGACTCGTGAGATGCTGAAGAACAATTTGGTATAAAATTTGTCGAGTTCTGAGATGCGGGCCTGGGGGTAAGGTTTTGGCTAATTTCGGGTTTTATGCTAAAAATCAGTACCTTTCAATTGGAATTCATTCCTTTAACATAATTTGATGATAAAAATCTGAACTTGGTAGATTTGGAGCATTCAGGAGTTGATACGAGAGGCAAGTGGGTCGCAAAGTAGTTTTTCGGGCTAGTTTGAGGTAAGTAATGTCTTTAAATCATGTCTTGAGGGTATGAAACCCCCGATCTTGCATCCTTTCACGGATTTTGGAATGCAAAGATTGGAAATTTGGAAATATATCCCTTTTAGGCAACTATTGAGTTGCGAAACCGACGTTTAAGCCTATGCTTAATAGTATTGATATATTTTGATATGTTTTGGTTGTAAGCCATGTTTGGGGCCTAATGCCGATCTGTATACCCCTTGGGGGCTGTTTTACTATTTTCCTCACTTGATATGGTATGCTTTTCACTCAGTCTTTTCTTGATAATTGTTTTGACATTCAGAGTATTTTGATATTATTTCTTGAAAATGAAACACTGTTTTTGGGTCGAGAACCCGATATAATTATGGCCCGAGTGACATGTTGAGAATGTCTGACTGAGTGAGGTCGCGAGCCAATATGGTGAGGATGTTATGATATGAGAGAGGCCAAGGGCTAATATTGTGAGTGATTTATGCCATGATGTAACTTGTTTATAGCGCTTGGGTTGTAGGAGCCCCTCCGAAGTCTGTACACACCCTCAGTGAGCGCAGGTACCTACTGAGTGCGAGTGATGCCCGCGGGGCTGATACTGAGTGATGGTGAGGTGCTGAGGGAAATGTCATGAGAGATTATTATGGCCCGAGGGGCAGTTTTACGATGATATTTTACTTAGTTTTGACTATGATTCACTTCATTTTTCAAACTGATTTTACTGAGAGTTTTACTAAGAAATATTTGAAAACATACTTGTTTCAAGGGATTTTTGGAAACTTGTTTTCTAAATTATGTATACTGTATTGAGACTCGATGTTTTATTATTTTGTGGATTGGTGTATCTGTGCTGTGTATTTCATATACTTCAGACTGTGATTTATTTTCATTACTACTGAGTTGGCGTACTCATGATTACTCCCTGCACCTGTGTGCATATCCAGGTACTAGTGCGGAGCAGTAGCCATCTTTGTTCGTTAGCAGCAGCATTACGGGATTTTCAGGTAGCTGTCCAGCGTCCGCAACTTCTCCATTTCCCTTCGTTTATTAGTATTAGTATTTATTTTATAGACATTGTTTAAGACATTAGCAAAGTTAGTTTTATTTCTTAGATGCTCGTGACCATGTCGACTCCAGTCTTGGGAGGTTTGCTTAGACTGTTAGATTATTATGGGGACGTAAAGACTTAAATAAATTATTTTATAATATGTTTGTTGTTTGTTATTGATTTGTGAAATGTTATAATAGAACGAATGGGTAGTTATGTGATGGTTGGCTAGCCTAGTTCCACGATAGGCGCCATCACGACTTATTAGGAATTGGGGTCGTGACATCCCCACTGTACTGCATATTTAAATCTGGGACTACAAACGTATTCTGGGAGATCCCCCTGTACTGTATATTAAAATTGGGGACTACGGATGTATTCTAGGAGATCCCCCCTGTACTGCATCTTTATATTTGGAACTACGGGACGTTATCCCGGGAGATCCCACTATGTGATACGTTGTGCTGAGCCGAGGGCTCCCTGTTGCTGTTTTATTTCAGATTATTCATTTTTACTGCTTTCCTTAGAATTTATTTTCCTTTTGTACTATTTTAAACTGTTTTACTTATAAATCCAGTAGAGCCTTAACCTGACCTCGTCACTACTTGATTGGGGTTAGGCTTGGCACTTACTAGGTACCAAATGTGGTGTACTCATGTCCTTGCCTGCACATGTATTCATGTGCAGATCCAGGTTCTAGTACGCAGTTCCGTGGCTAGTGATCGTCGTAGCTGTCACACCTCCTTTTTCCACTACCCCTCGATTAATGAAGGGTAATAAGGGAGTTTTTCCACTTTAAGTGATATTATTCGGTTTTGGGTTTTTTAATTTATTTATTCAGAGTCGTCACTTGAGATAATTTATGGTGTCCAAAGTCACCGATTTATTTTAAATCTCAAATCGAGGAAAATTGACTCTATTTTAAGGTCTGCAAACCAGAAATCCGGGTAAGGAATTCTGTTAACCCGGGAGAAGGTGTTAGGCACTCCCGAATTCCGTGGTTCTAGCTTGGTCGCTTAACTATTAATATTTAGCCTAAATTACCTGATTTTTTTACATATTTTAAACTTATTCTGCATTTTAGCCTTTTTACTATTTAGTCGCTTTTAATATTTATGGGTTATTTTGAAACAAGTCACGATGGCGTGCACTTGCCGTTTTTGGACACATTATAAACGCGCCACATGAAATGCACCCGCAATTTACAACGTGTTAATTTTATTATTGTTTTGAGTTAGAGTCGGGGACATGAATTGCCACACCCGAGTGTAGATTATATAGTCAAGACTATGGTCATGACGGTTTAAAAATGCCTATTTTTTAGGTGATCTTCAATGATTCTCTAAATTTGGAATTTTACCTAAAAAGAGGTATTTTCAGCTTTACGAGATATGTGTATGAATCAATTCGGATATTTATGGATTTATCTTAGGACAAGTCACGATGGCGTGCACTTGTCATTTTAGACACATCGCAACCGCGTCACATGAAATGCACCCGCGATTTACAACGTGTTAAAATTTATTATTATTCGAAGTTATGATCGGGTCACATGAAATGCACACCCGTGGAAATTGGGATGTGTCACAAATCATATCACGCGGACGGACGTGTACATAATTCTCGACACTGAATTTATTTAAAATGAGAACCAAAGTTGCGCAAGCGCATACCTTGGTTTTATTTTGAAAATCATAATTATGTCACGCAAACGTATACATAATCACGATAGTAAATTATAATCGTGCCTATAACGAACTGCAAGCATTCATAAGTTATAAACTAATTTGAGATTCGTTGTGCAAGGCCATTGATTATGTATATAACAATGTGGGTAGAAAGGGTTGTAGCTTGTGATTCAAAACTAGCTTAAATCAAAAGTCCAACATTTTTCTAATATCACAATTACTACCCCATGGCCTGCTAACTTGATCTGCGGCCAATCATTCGGTCAAAATAACTTAAAACAAAAACTTTGCAACTCTAAAAAATTTTAACATCAAGGTTCAACTCAATAAGAGGGTTACTGATTCCATTGATTTAGGTCATAAACCATTCTAAAAAAAATATCAAAAGAAAAATTAACTAAGTTATTTCAATTTATGGGCAAATTATTATTATTCAAGGATAAGACAAACTAAGATTGATTCCAAAACTTATTAAACAACATGTTTAGCCTTAATTAAGAAGTGATTATTCATTAATTCTCTAAAGGTCCCTAGATGAGGCTAACAACAACAAAAAGAACCAATATTTACTTCAAATATATAGAATAATCAACCAACATGAAATGACTTCACATACCATTTGAATAACAATATATTAACAATAAAGTAAAGGAGAAAGAACCTTTGTAGCAAACTTTCTTTATGTTTAGAAATCAACTGTGAACAAAGACGGTCATCGACCTCTGACCGCACACCGACGCCTCGAATATGTAACCAAGAACAGAGTTCAACGAACAAACTCGTATGCGAAGCTCGAGCTCGATTGGATCTTGTGTGTTTTGATGTGATTTTGGAATGATTCTGACTGCGCTTTTGCCGGGATGATTTCAGCTGCGTTTTTGGCTATTTTCGAGCTGGATTTTGTTGGGTTTTGGTGAGGAATTCGAGCTGAAAATGGCTGGTTTTGGAGTTTGTTATTGCTGTTTTTTTTACTGTTTTGGGGGCTGAATTGTGGCGCTTTTGAGCTGGAAATTCCAGCTCGTTTTTGGGGTGTTGTTTGAAGCTTTAGGGACTGTTTTCCATGGTGGAATCAATTGTTTTTTGAGATATTTTTAATGGCTGAATTTTGGAGCCTTTTGGTTGAGGAAGAAGGTTGTTTTTGGTGGTTTTTTTGTGTCGTTTAAGGGTGAATTTACAGCTGGGTTTTGAGCAGCGTTTTCATGGTTGTTTGAGGCTATTGTTTCAGCTGATCTACTGGGTGATTTCAGCTGATTTAAGGGTAGTTTTTGGGTGGTTTAAGGGTTGTTTGTAGGGGTGGTGTTAATGGTGGTGAGGGAAGAGAAAGCTTCATGCTTGTTCATGGCTACCCTTTAAGTTATGAGTATAAGAAGGCTAGGAGAAGAAACTGTAAAATTAAAATTGAAGAAGATCCTTGCCTTTCCCTCTGTTTGCCTTCTATTTTACCCGTTCTTTTTCTTTCTTAGAGTGGGGAATCCGCTGAAGGGTGTGGTTGTTATCCTTTTTGTTTTTTTTTATCTAAGGGGAAAAGTCTTAATTATATAGGGGAGGGGATTAGGGTTGTAGTGTGGGCAATTTGGTTGGGCCTGGGATTTTGGGCCCCGAAATTAGGCCAATTTGAAACAAGGGCAAATGTTATTTTTTCAAAAATAGTCATCTTAATTAAATTTCGTTTATCAAAATGACCTAATTAATATTTTAATTAATTAAATAAACTAATTGATTAAGCTAATGTATATTTTTTGTGACTTTTATATATTAATCTATCAATTAAAGGGTAATTAATTTCTAAAAATACGAATTAAACCTAAGATTACATTAAATGAAAAAATGTGACTATTTTTATGATTTTCTATGATTCTAAAATATTAAACATGCATAAAATGCAACTAAATAAAGAAAAGTTCCTAAAATTCATTAAAAGTTATTTTTGATTATTTTTAGGAGTAATTTCCATGCAGGACAAAAATTGGGTGTTCACAGTAGCTGCTTCGAGGAGACCGCAAGGTAATTCTGTTGCATCCGCAGAATCCTCTGAGTCACCTTCCATTCCAGTTTGGATAGAGACATCTTATGTATTTCCTTTTCGTTGTATAGAGCTATTATGGTATAGAGCTTGTGGCTTAAAAATGTGACATTCTGGATTTTGGGAATTTTGCTTGTACATGCCAAGTGGCGATATTTCATTTAGTAGATTTACTTTATTCCGTCTTTATTTTATTGTTTTTATTTAATATCTTCTGCATATTTAGGCTTACCTAGTCGTAGAGACTAGGTGCTGTCACGATACCTTTCGGAGGGTGAAATCGGGTCGTGACAAGTTGGTATCAGAGCGTCTAGGTTCATAGGAGTCACAAGTCACAAGCCGGTTTATTAGAGTCTCGCGGATCGGTGTGGAGATGTTCGTATCTATCTTCGAGAGGCTATGTAACTGTTAAGAACAATCATATTCTTTGGAATTCCTTGTCGTGCTAGTTACTCACATCAAAATTCTAAAACTTTATTCTACTCTTTTCTCACAAATAGTGAGGACCCGTACCGGACACACTGACGATCAGGCACCTGAGCCCCCAGCCAGAGCCGCAAGAGGCAAGGGCAGGGGTAGAGGACGAGCACGCGGTGCAGTCCGAGCACCGGCAAGAGCAGCGACAGAGGAGCCCCCATCAGCTACAGTTGGAGGGGCACAAGAGGTCCCTACTGTTACTCTAGCCCTCCAGAGACTTTGGCTCAGTTCATGAGCGCTTTCAGCACTCTGAATCAGGCGGGACTACTCCCGAGAGCTCCAGCCACATCTAAGGACGAGGGAGGGGCACAGACTCCTGCAGCCCGTACTCTTGAACAGAGGGTCCATGTTGGGAAGGTTCTTGAGTATATTCCTATGCCCCCAGTGGCTCCAGCTCAGCATGATGCTAGGGTAGCTGCTTCAAAGGCAGAGCAGCTCAGACTTGAGAGGTACAAAACGTACCACCCACCTATTTTCAGCGGACTAGATTCAGATGACGCTTTGGGTTTTATTGAGGAGTGTCGTCGCATTCTCCGCACTATGGGCATTGTGGAGACGAGTGGGGTTTCTTTCACCGCTTTCCAGCTGAGGGGAGCGGCTTATCAGTGGTGGCGTGCTTATGAGATGAGTAGTTTGTATGAGGCAACTTCACTCACTTGGGCTCACTTAGAGATGTTTTTACTTGAGTTTCTCCCTCAGAGCCTCAAGGATTCTTGGCGTGCGGAGTTTGAGCAGTTACATCAAGGTACTATGACTGTGTAAGAGTATGCAGTCTGTTTAAGTGACTTGGCTCGTCATGCACCGGCCTTGGTTGCCACGATCAGAGAGAAGGTTCAACACTTCATTGAGGGACTCCACCCCGGTATTCGAATCAGTATGGCCAGAGAGTTGGAGACAGATATCACTTACCAGCAGGTAGTGAGTATTATCCGCAGGATTGAGAGCATGTTGGCCCGGGACTGAGAGGAGAGAGAGGCCAAGAGGTCTCGAGAGACTGGCTAGTACTCAGGAGTATGTGCACCAGCAGCACGTTATGGTAGGGGTTTTATGAGTCGCCCTGTTCATTCAGATCTTCCAGCAGCCAGTGGTATTCCAGCTCATCCTAGACCTTAGGAGCCTTATTATGCACACCCAGTATCTAGTGTGCCTCCTACTTGAGGTGCTATCACCAGACAGTCCAGCAGGCCAGTTCAGAGTTAGCACCAGCCACCACGTCCTCTGAGAGGTTGTTTTGGGTGTGGTGACCCTCGCCACATGCTCAGAGGATGCCCCAGAGCTAGGAGGGGTGCATCTTCTCAAACCTATCAGGCCCCACGTGCTCCAACGGGTCCTCCAGCCATTCTTCCAACCCCAGCTACTTCCCCACCTCTCAGACAGCTCGAGGTAGAGGTCGAGGAGGTAGAGGTCGCCCTAGAGGGGGAGGCCAGGCCAGGTACTATGCCCTTCCAGCCCGTTCAGAGGTCGTCGCTTCAGATTCAGTCATCACAGGTATCGTCTCTGTTTGTCATAGGGATGCATCAGTATTATTTGACCTAGGCTCTACGTATTCATATGCGTCTTCTTATTTTGCTTCACATCTGGGATATCTCGGGATTCTGTGAGTTCCCCTGTTTATGTTTCTACTCCCGTGGGAGATTCTCTTGTTGTGGACCGCGTATATCAGCCGTGTTTGATTGTTATCAGTGGTTTTGAGACCAAAGCTAACTTTTTGTTACTCGGTATGGTAGATTCGATGTTATCTTGGGCATGGACTGGTTGTCACCCTATTATGCTATCCTCGATTGTCACGTTAGGACCGTGACGCTGGTTATGACAGGTTTACCGAGATTAAAGTGGAGAGGTACCTTAGAGTATACTCCCCGCAAAATCATTTCTTTCCTTAAGGCTCAACAAATGGTTGAGAAGGGGTGTGATGCATACTTGGCCTATGTGAGATATGTTAGTGTTGATACCCTTACAGTTGAGTCAGTTCCAGTTGTGAGGGACTATCCTGATGTTTTTCCAGCTGACCTTCCGGGTATGCCGCTCGACTGAGATATTGATTTCAGCATTAATTGGTTGCCGGGCACTCAGCCCATTTCCATTCCTCCCTATCGCATGGCTCCTCCTGAGTTGAAGGAGAAATTGCAGGAGTTGCTTGATAAGGGTTTCATCAGGCCTAGTGTATCACCTTGGGGTGCTCCGGTATTATTTGTGAAGAAAAAAGGATGGTTCTATATGTATGTGTATTGATTATCGGCAGCTGAACAAGGTTACAGTGAAGAACATATATCCTTTGCCTCGCATTGATGATTTATTTGACCAGTTACAGGGTGCCAGGGTATTCTCCAATATTGACTTGCAATCTAGCTATCATCAGTTGAAGATCCGGGAGCCGGATATCCCGAAGACTGCCTTCAGGAGTCACTATGAGTTTCTTGTCATGTCATTTGGGCTGCCAATGCCCAGCAGCCTTTATGCATTTGATGCACAGTGTGTTCCGGCCTTATCTTGATTCCTTCATAATTGTGTTTATTGACGACATTTTTGTGTATTCTCAGTCCAGGAGGATCATGAGCAGCATTTGAGGACCATGCTTCAGACTTTGAGGGAGAAGAAATTGTATGCAAAATTTTCTAAATGTGAATTTTGGCTTGATTCTGTGGCATTATTAGGCCATGTGGTGTCTTGTGATGGGATCAAGGTAGACCCGACGAAGGTGGAGGCAGTGCAGAGTTGGCCCAGACCGTCATCAACTACTAAGATCCGCAGTTTCCTTGGGTTGGCAAGGTACTATCGTCATTTCGTAGAGGGATTTTCATCTACTACAACACCTATGACCAGACTGACTTAGAAGGGTGCCCCGTTCAGGTGGACTGAGGAGTGCGAGGAGAGCTTTCATAAGCTCAAGACATCCCTGACTACAGCACCAGTGTTGTTTTTTCCTACGGGCTCAGAGTCCTATACAGTCTATTGTGATGCTTCAAGGATTGGCCTTAGAGAGGTGTTGATACAAGACGGTAGGGTGATTGCCTATGCGTCCAGACAGTTGAAGGTACATGAGAAGAACAATCCAGTTCATGACCTCGAGTTGGCAGCGATTGTTCACGCCCTGAAGATATGGCGTCATTATTTATACGGTGTTCCCTGTGAGATTTTCACGGATCACCGGAGTTTGCTGCACTTGTTCAAGTAGAAGGACCTCAATTTGCGCTAGCGTAGGTGGTTACAGTTACTCAAGGATTATGACATCACTATGTTATACCACCCGTAGAAGGCCAATGTGGTGGACGACGCCTTGAGTCGCCGGGCAGAGAGTTTGGGGAGTTTGACATATCTTCTATCAGTTGAGAGGCCCTTAGCCTTGGATGTTCAGTCCTTAGCCAGTCAGTTCGTGAGATTGAATCTTTAAGATCCTTGCAGGGTTTTAGCTTGTGTGGTTGCTCGGTCTTCTCTTTATGACAACATTAGGGAGCGTCAGTACGATGATCCCTACCTTCTGGTTCTTCAGGACAGGGTTCGACGAGGTGATGCCAGGGATGTGACTATAGGAGATGACGATGTGATGAGGATGCAGGGACAAATCTGTGTGCCCAATGTGGATGGGATTCGGGAGTTGATTCTTTAGGAGGCCCATAGTTCGTGGTATTCCATTCATCCGGGTACCGCGAAGATGTACCAGGATCTGAGATAACACTATTGGTGGAGGAGGATGAAAAAGGATATAATGGAGTTTGTGGCCAAGTGTCTCAACTGTCAGTAAGTCAAATATGAGCATCAGAGACCAGGAGGGTTGCTTCAGTAGATTGAGCTTCCAGAGTGGAAGTGGGAGGGGATCACCATGGACTTTGTGGTTGGACTTCCTCGGACTTTGAGAAAGTTTGATGCTATTTGGGTGATCATGGATCAACTGACTAAGTCAGCCCATTTCATTCCAATGTTGACTACATCTCCTCCGAGAGGTTGGCGGAGATTTATATCAGGTAGATTGTTCGCCTCGACGATATTCCAGTATCTATCATTTCAGACAGAGGTACACAGTTCACTTCACGATTCTGGAGAGCCGTTCAGCAGGAGCTAGGCACTAGGGTAGAGTTGAGTACAACCTTTCACCCTCATACGGACGGCCAATCCGAGCGCACAATTCAGATTCTTGAGGATATGCTCCGTGCCTATGTGATGGATTTTGGATGGTCATGGGAACGATACTTGCCACTTTCAGAGTTTGCTTATAATAACAACTACCAGTCCGACATTCAGATGGCGCCGTATGAGGCTTTGTATGGTAGACGATGCCGGTCTCTAGTGGAATGGTTTAAGCTGTGCGAGGACCGATTATTGGGTACAGATTTAGTCCAGGATGCCCTGGACAAGGTGAACGTGATTCAGGAGAGACTTCGCACAGCTCAGTCCAGGCAGAAGAGTTATGCGGATTGGAATGTTCAAGATTTTGCATTTATGGCTGGTGATCAGGTTTTGCTTCGGGTATCGCCTATGAAGGGCGTCATGATGTTTGGTAAGAATGGTAAGCTGAGTCCGAGATTCATTGGTCCTTTTGAGGTATTGCGACGTGTTGGGGAGGTTGCTTATGAGCTAGCCTTGCCTCCCAACCTAGCAGGAGTTCATTCGGTATTCCACATCTCTATGCTCCGGAAGTATCACGGTGACCCGACCCATGTTTTGGATTTCAGTTCAGTCCAGTTGGACAAGGATTTATCATATGTTGATGAGCCAATAACTATATTGGATAGGCAGGTCAGAAAGCTCAGGTCGAATAATATTGCATCAGTCAAGGTTTAGTGGAGGGGTCAGCCGGTCGAGGAGGCGACTTGGGAGATCGAGCAGGATATGCGCAGTCAGTACCCTCTTCTTTTCACAGCTTAAGGTATGTCTCTATACTCATTCGAGGACGAGCGATTTTCTTAAGAGGGGGAGAATGTAACGACCCGGTCGGTCGTTTTAAGAGTTAGCACCCTGATTCCTTAATAACTGCTTTCCCCACGTTTGTATCTGCTTATGGGACTTGTCGGAGTGATTAGTTTTGAATTCTTGAGAGTTTTGGGACACATAGTCCCTAAATATGAGTTTAAGCTTTAGAAATCGGACAGTAGTTGGAACTATGTGAAGACAGATACGAAATGGAATTTCGTCAACTCTGTTAGCTCCGGTGGGTGATTTCGGGGTTATGAGCGTGTCCAGAATGTGTTTTCGAGGTCTGTAGTAGATTTAGGCTTGAAGTGGCGAAAGTTAGAATTTCGGCGATTTCGGCCGATAGGTGAAATTTGATATCGGGCTCGGAATGGAATTCCAAGAGTGGTTGTAGGTCCGTAGTGTCATTTATGACCTCTGTGTAAAATTTGAGGTCATTCAGACTAGTTTTGACAGGTTTCGGCATCGGTTATGGATTTCGGAAATTTAATAAGTTCTTAGGCTTGAATCCATGCATAATTCTTGATTTTTGATGTTATGGGACGTGGTTTGAAGGCTCGACTATGTTCGAATGAGGTATTAGGACTAGTTGGTAGTTTTAGTTGGGGCCTCGGGGGCCTCGGGTGTGTTTCGGATGCTCAACGGGTCATTTTTAGCCTTGTGTGATTGCTGGTTTTCTGGTGTAAGTGCAACAGATTTTCCTTAATCGCGATTGCGTGAGGGAGTCCGTGATCTCGTAGAGTAAATTGAGGCCAGACAATATTTTTTACATCGCGATCACATGAAATTGAACGCGATTGCGTAGAGTAGGCAACTTAGCCACTGTGTTCGCATGAGCTATGTCGCGTTCGTGTAGAATAAATTAGGCGGCAGAGATTTTAAGTGTTCCTCTACGTGGTCGCATGAAGCCAACCGCGATCGCGTAGGTCTGAGGTAATTAAGAATCGCGTTTGTGAACGAGTCCTTGCGTTCGCGTAGAGTTATCTGAGGGCGCGTGTGAGTTGTTCTTCGTGATTGCGACTGGTTGTCCGCGATTGCAGTGAAGAAATGTGCTGGGCAGAATCTTAAAACCCAAAATCGAGGCCATATTTCATAATTTTGAACTTGGGAGCTCGGGGATTGGTGATATTTAGGGAGATTTTCACCTGGGCAATTTGGGTAAGTAATTCCTACTTGGTTTAGACCAATTTCCATGAATCTACACTTAAATTTATCCTTTAATTTCGAATTTATGGTGGGAAATTGGGGAAATTTTGGATAAAGTTCTTAGGCCAAGTTTTTGAGTTTTGAGCGAGATTTTGGTATCCGATTCGAGTAATTCTTGTATGGTTAGACTCGTGAGTGAATGGGTTTCCGGAATTTGTAATTGTTACCCGATTCCAAGACTTGGGCCCGAGAGAGGTTTTGCGCAATTTTCCTAATTTCGCGTATTAGCTTCAAACTAATTAGCTAGATTGATTTCTTAAAGTGATATTTACATTATGCAATTGAATTGAATAGATTTGGGTCATTCGGAGTCGGGTACTCGTGGCAAGAACGTGATTTCGGGTTGAGTTGAGCAGTCGAGGTAAGTGGCTTGTCTAACTTTGTGTTGGGGACTTCCCCTTAGGTTGCTTTGACGTTATTTATTGTATGGGCGCCGTGTACGTGAGGTGATGAGTACGTACACAGACCATTGTTGCTAAATTCCATTTTCCCTTTCCACGCCACAAATCTTTTTACTCTTATTACACTGTTTAATGTGCTATTTGTGTAGTCTAGATTAGCAAGGAGCATGTCTACCTGTTTTACCTAAATTCCCTATTTGATACTATATGCACCATGTTTAGTTAGTTTTATCCTTTTCCTTGCATGTGATATTTCCTGAATTGTTTAAATAAACCTTATTTGACATTCATTTGTACGACATATTTAAATTGGGGACTAGGGACGTATTCTGTGAGATCCCCCATGTACTGCATATTTAAATTGGGGACTACAGACGTATTCTGGGAGATCCCTCCTATACTGCATATTTAAATTGGGGACTACAGACGTATTCTAGGAGATCCCCCATGTACTCTATCTTTATACTTTGAACTACGGGACGGTATCCCTGGAGATTCCAATATGTGATACATTGTGCTGAGCCGAGGGCTCCTTGTTGCTGTTTTATTTCAGATTATTCATTGTTACTGCTTACCTTAGAATTTATTTTCCTTCTGTACTATTTTAAACTGTTTTACTTATAAATTCAGTAGAGCCTTAACCTGACCTCGTCACTACTTGACTGGGGTTAGGCTTGGCACTTACTGGGTACCAAATGTGGTGTACTCATGCCCTTTCCTGCATATGTTTTTCTTATGCAGATCCAGGTTCTAGTACGCAGTTCCATGTCTAGTGGTCGTCGTAGCTGCTTCGAGGAGACCACAAGGTAATTCTGCTGCGTCCGCAGAATCCTCCGAGTCACCTCCCATTCCAGTTTAGATAGAGACATCTTATGTATTTCCTTTTCATTGTATAGAGCTATTACGGTATAGAGCTTGTGGCTTAAAAAAGTGACATTCCGGGTTTTGGGAATTTTGCCTGTACATGCCGAGTGGCGATATTTCATTAGGGAGATTTACTTTATCCCGTCTTTATTTTATTGTTTTTATTTAATATCTTCCGCACATTTAGGCTTACCTAGTCGTAGAGACTAGGTGCCGTCACGATACCTTTTGGAGGGTGAAATCGGGTCGTGACAATATCCCAGTAAGGCGAATGGTAATTTCTCGTTCCATTTCTTGTGATTCTCTACCATCTTCCTTTGTATCTTCTTGATATTCTTGTTGGCAGCCTCTATAGCTCCATTCATTTGAGGCATGTATGCTGTGGAATTCTTGTGCTTGAGTTTGAAAGTTTCACACATAGCTTTCATCAGATCACTGTTGAGATCGGCGGCATTGTCAGTGATGATGGATTCTGGAACCCCGGATCGACAAACAATACGATCCATGACAAAATCTGCGACGACCTTCTTGGTTACAGTTTTGTAGGATGCAACTTCAACCCATTTTGTAAAGTAATCGATGGCCACTAAAATGAACCTGTGCCCGTTCAAAGCGGTGGGTTCGATTGGACCGATGAAATCCGTTCCCCAGGCGGCAAAAGGCCAAGGTGCACTTGTTGCATTGAGCTCGTTTGGTGGCACCCGTATCATATCTACGTGTATCTGGCACTGGTGGCATTCTGGACATACCGAATGCAGTTTGTTTCCATAGTAATCCAAAAATATCCGCCCCTGAGTATCTTCTTGGCTAGGACGAAACCGTTCATATGTGGGCCGCAGGTTCCGGCATGTATCTTTTCAAGCAATTTGGAAGCCTATTTGGCGTCAACACACCGTAACAATCCCAAATCAGGAGTTCTTCTTACAAAATTCCTTCGCTTTGGAAGAAATTGTTGGACAACCTTCGAAGTGTGCGTTTCTGAGTGTGGTTTGCATGCTCTGGGTATTCTCCTTTTGCCAAATATTCTCTAATATCGTGGAACCATGGATTTCCATCTGTTTCTTCTTCGACATGAGCACAATAAGGTGGTCGATTGTGGATTCTAACCGGAATGGGATCGATGAAATTCTTGTCCGGTTGTTGTATCATGGAAGACAAAGTGACGAGTGCATCTGCGAATTCATTCTGGATTCTGGGGACATGTCTGAACTCTATCTTGGTGAACCTCTTCACTTTCTCTTGTACGTGATGCAGATATGGTAGTATCTTGGTATTCTTTGTAGCCCATTCTCCTTGCACCTAGTGCAACAGCAGGTCTGAGTCACCAATCACCAGCAATTCCTGAACATTCATGTCGACAGCCAAATTGAGCTTAATATGCAGGATTCATACTCCGCCATATTGTTGGTGCATGGAAATCTGAGTTTTGCGGACACCGGTAGTGCTGACCGGTTTCTGATACCAAGACGGCTCCGATGCCGACTCACTTGAAGTTTGCATTTGCATCTCCGTCAAAAAATATTCTCCAACCGTCGTAGGCTTCAGTGATATCTTCTCCTACGAATGACACTTCTTCGTCAGGAAAATACATTTTTAATGGTTCATATTCTCCTCCTACAGGATTTTTGGCAAGATGATCTGACAACGCTTGTCCCTTGACCGCCTTATGAGTTACATAGATGATATCAAACTCACTCAAGTATATTTTCCACTTGGCCAGCTTTCCTGTAGGCATAGGCTTCTGAAAGATGTACTTTAGAGGATCCATCCTCGATATGAGCTATGTGGTATAGGCATAGAAGTAGTGCCACAACTTTTGAGCTATCCATGTTAAAGCACAACATGTGTGTTTCAGCAAAGAATACAGTGATTCATAAGGTGTGAACTTCTTACTCAGATAATATATGACTTGCTCTTTTCTCCTCGTCTCGTCATGTTGTCCCAAGACACAACCGAAGGCTCTATCTAATATAGAAAGGTAGAGTAGTAGTGGTCTACCAAGTTCTGGTGGAACTAGGACTGGTGGTGTGGACATGTATTCCTTGATCTTGTCAAAAGCCTTCTGACAGTCCTCAGTCTAGCTGGTTGCGACATCCTTATTTAGCATTTTGAAAATTGGTTCACATATCACCGTTGATTGTGCTATGAAACGGCTGATATAGTTGACACATCCCAAGAAACTCATCACGTCCTTCTTGTTCTTTGGGGGTGGTAACTCCTGAATAGCTTTGACCTTTGATGGGTCCAACTCAATTCCTCGGCAGCTGACAATGAATCCTAACAATTTTCCGGCAGGAACTCCAAAGGCGCATTTTGCGGGGTTCAGCTTGAGATTGTACCTCCGCAACCGGTCAAAGAACTTTCTCAAATCTGCTGTGTGATCTGTGGACTTCTCTTATTTGATGATGACATCATCCACATATACCTCTATATCCTTGTGTATCATGTCGTGAAAAATGGTCATCATGGCCCTCATGTAGGTGGCCCAAGCATTATTTAAACCAAACAACGGCATTTTGTAGCAATATACCCCCCATGGTGTAATGAAGGCTGTCTTTTCTGCGTCTTCCTCGTCCATCCATATCTGATGATAATCGTGAAGCAATCAACAAAGGGCTGGAGCTCGTGCTTGGCGCAATTGTCAATTAGTATGTGTATATTTGGTAGTGGAAAATCATCTTTGGGACTTGCTTTGTTTAAATCCCGATAGTCGACACACACCCTGACTTTCCCGTCTTTCTTTGGAACCGGCACAATGTTGGCTAACCAGGTTGGATATTCAACTACCCTGAGGACTTTGTCTTTGTTTTGCTTGGTGACTTCCTCCTTGATTTTCAGGCTCGTGTCTGGTTTGAACTTTCTGAGTTTCTGCTTTACTGGTGGACACATTGGATTGGTAGGCAACTTGTGAGACACTATGGATGGGCTCAATCCGGTCATATCATCATACGTCCATGCGAAAATATCCTCATACTCTCTTAGGAAACGAGTGTACTCTTCCTTCTCTGACGGTGACAAGTGGATGCTTATGCGAGTTTCTTTGACGGTATCAGAATCCCCCAAATTGACTATCTTGGTCTCGTCCAGGTTGGACTTAAGTTTGTTCTCAAAGTTTTCAACTTCTCTGACGATTTCCTCAGGTATCACATCTTCTTCTTCTATCGCTTCTGAATCACTATCCTTATGTTGCGTTGTCTCATTACATGTCATAGTCGTTGGTTCATCAATGTAAGAAATGGTAATGTTGTAGAGAAAAAGGTATGAGAGATAATGATAATAAAACATCAAATTATTGATAAATGCTAAAATGTTAAACAAAGTGACTTCAAACAATGTTTTCCAAAACAAAATACTGAAATAAAGATGTTTGTAAAACAAAATGCTCAAAAGAAATTATTTTCGAATAACACTAGTATCCATGCTACCTCGGGACTCGTCTGGCCCTAGACTCGGCTTGTGAGCTTCTTGAGATCCTCCGCCATATTCTTGATGAGCATATCCTTCTCAGCGGATTCTGGATTGTATGAGATTGGTTGAGTGGAGTGAGGTAAGGTTTCTATGTATATGGGGTTGTTTTGGTGGATATCGGGGGTTTGAGTGTAGTGGTGATCATTGCTTGAATTTTGTGGATCGGGAATTGGTTGTGGGGTATTTTGAGGAGCATGGTAAGTAGTGGTTTGCGGATACTGAGTCAGAAGATATTGGTGTTGAGGAGGAGTTGGTACCGATGGAGGATTAGGATTTTGGGGAGGTGTTGCGTATTGATAGGGTGCAGGAGGATTTTGTGGATGATGGTTTGATGTGTTTTGAGGAGGTACTGGGTTCTGGACATTTTGCTGGTTAATATCTAGGACGTTTAGGGTGAGGGAGAGGTTTGCCAAGTTGCGGACCTATTCAAGTTCCCCTTGCAATTCCAGTATTTTCGGCTCTAGTCGGAGGACCAAATCATTATGTGTCGGAGTACCCCGACTGTCTGAAGTTTCAACATTCTCCATGTGCACAACATTTTATTTCTGGATACTACTCATATCATCCATCTTAGCATTTTCCTTATTTTTTGGATCACTTGGAGGAGGAGGAGGAGGTGGAGGGCCTCTGGATCTGATATGGTATGTTGATGATGCCAGTATGTGCGAACCAACTTTAGGGGATGGTAATAATCAAAATAAAGAAAAAAAAAACAAAAGGCAAACAAGTCAGTAAGGGGTTTTGAAAATATATTTACAGTATTTAAACACGTATTGCGGAAATATAAATTCGCGTCCTAATTTGGGAACCTCGTTGTGCCCGATGTAGGCCTAGCAACACGTAGATTTGGAGAAATTTAATGCCGATAATTGCCTCATTTCATTAATGTAGTAAATAAGACGAACCTTTAAAACGACAATAAATAAATGAGTCACTAATGGCATTTTCCTTATTACATTCGAATTCCAAAACGACTCTAGAAAAGAAAATAATCCTAATCTACTTGGTCCCAGAGGGACCTTCTCTAGGCTTGGCCTTCTTGGCCAATTCAATCAGATTCCCCAGGTCGCGCATGTCCAACAGCTGATACGCCCTTGCTAGGTGTCCTCCTTCTTTCCCTCTGCAGTCTGACAATCTATGACCCTTTTCCTCATCTTCCCTTCCAGTTCCATTAGACCCTGGTCCAAATATTCCAGCCTTTTCGTCGACCTTGTAGCCATTTCCCTCCACTCGTTAATTGACTCCATGTCTATCTTGTGCTATTCCAAATGTCTGGCCTCGGATTAGGGGACTCTTTGAGTAACCGCTTATACTTCACCTGCGCTTCAACTGTTTCATCTATGACCATGTTTCCTTGACCGACCCCTGGCTCGACTATTCCTGCTATGTTATCATCCAACCATGATAGGTAGAAGTACACATAACCTACGTGGTATCGATCTGGCTCAATGGTATCCTTTTCCACAATAATCTTAAAATTCCACATGTGTTGGGCCTCACATTTGTACAGAATGGAATCATCTTGAAAATTTGTCTTGTAATGACTCATTTGGAGACTCACGGTATGACTTGTTTTCTCCCAGCTTGTCTCATGACTCTGATAGGAACATAGGGATATATGCCTGTTAATCCAATCAGCACCAAATGCGGAACATCCCAGGATCTGATGATGAACTCGCTAGTGGGGAACCCCTCGAACATCCAATGGACCTTGTCCTCAGTCAGATTGCTGAAAAAGTGTACCCAATCTATAGCATTCTCTGGTTGTGCAAACCTATCTGGATGAAGGTCATTCTCTTTGGATGATAGAAAGCTATGTGGTCATTCTATGGTCTTCGTGGAAATGCCTAACGATACTGTCCTCTTTGAAGATGCTCCAACAACCAAATCTGCAGCAACAGATTGCAACCCTCAAAATGTCTGAACCCCTTCTTGCAATTGTCCAAACCTCGGTACATTTCTGCTACGATCATTGGGACAATAATATATGTTTGTCCCTCAATTCTTTATATTAAAGCTTTGCTTACCATAGCCAACCTAGTGTGAATATTGTCTCCTTGGATTGGAAACACTATCATACCCAGAAAACAGACGATGAACACAAAAACCCGACGATGAGTCCAATCCAGGGAAGTGATGGAGAATTCATTATGAAAAATACGATAAGATGTTTTGTGTCCATATTGTTCGTAGAGGAAGTCAAAAGGTATGTAGGACTTCTTCAGGCAGACTAAATCATCATTCTTTCTCAGACCCATAATTTTCAGAAACCCCCTAGAAGTGCGATTTTCTGGCACCAACAAACCAGGACTATCCCAGGGTAACCCAACGAAACCTCCTATTTCCTCCAGGAGGGGAGTCATTTCTACATTGCCAAAATGGAATACGGCCCTTTCTCCGTCCCAGAACATGGTAGCAGCCTCAATCAGTATGTTATTTGGCTGGATGTCTAACAAGGAGGGTAAATTTTCGAGAACCCTCTTCACGTGATTTTTTTGCTTGGCGAAAGATTTTCCCACCAATCTAGAAATAAAGGTGGTACGTTTCGAACCATGCCGAACCTGGGGACTTCGTGTCTTATTTTCTGCAAAATAAATAAAGTTAGACCCTTTCCCTCTTCGGGTTTGACTATTTACACATTAATTATTAGCATATCAGCATGTTTTCTCCAAATAATGCACATACCGCGATTGTGCCCATTGGAATTATGGAAATCTCGGTGGGCTTTGGACAAGGCTTTTCTTAGAGGGTTATTATTCGGACAACACCCCTCCTAGGTTTGAGCATGCTGCATGTACAATTATTATTAGAGTAAGGTTTTCTATAGAAGTCTATACTTGTTCCCTCAAGAAGACAACTTGAGAGGGAAAGGCACGGAACCGTCGACTGCACCGCTGATCGACTAGTTTTACGGCAAATAAGCCTTTCCAAATTTAAAAGGGTAATATAGGAAGAGCGCGAACACTCATCAAGTGCCTCTATGGTATTGATTACGCACGAGTGGAATATGATATCGAGCATGTATTTATGAAAAAGGAAAATAACACGTTGTCAAGTATTTTGCATGACGAAAACGATAAAATGCGGTATTTAATAATTGTAAAGACAGGAAAGAAAAAACAAGAAAGGAGTTAGTTCTCATAATGAAAAAGCGATAAAATAGGAAATACATGACAAATGAGGGAATTTAGTGAGCATAATTGAGATAATAGCAGAGGAAATGCATGTTGCAACCAAATTAAACGAAAGATGGCAAGTAAGTTCATATAAGGAAAATGGGAAAGAGGTGTGCATGTTTCAATGACAAGGGTAAATGGGAGTGGGATGTTCAAGTATCAACAGAATAATAAAGACACGCTTATCGAGAAAGACTAATTCACAAACCAAGTTTGTTAAGGTAAGAGCCTAAGGATATCCCCAGTAGAGTCGCCATGCTGTCGCGCCCCCTTTTTCTCAAGAAATCGGGATTCGACATTTGATAACTCCTTTTGAGAAGGGAAAGGAATTGGTTATTGAGAGTCGTCACCTAACGGATTAAGGTGCGTTAGGGCACCTATTGCAAATGACTCAGATTTATACTAGTTTGCATCATCAGAGATCGGGTAAGGGCTCAAATTACCTCAACGGAAATGTGTTAGGCACCCCTCGAGGTCCACAATGGTGGGTCCTGACCGAACTTAACTTATGTGAATTAGTCTAATAAAGAAAGCGAATGAATTATTTAATAGGGATGGAAGGTCCTAAGTTTTTAAGCCTATAGGATCACCCCGTGCAACATAAATAATACTTAATAAATCCCCCAAGACGGTGAAGTTACTCATATTATTCAGCGGGCACAGTCTATCATCTCCTGCTACCCGATTACTATCTTTAAGTTCTTACCTAAAGCTCTCTAATCAATTCTAACCCGTGTCCTATGTGTGCACTACCCGTCCCTTACCTATGGTCCTGGAGGCATTGGGACCTCTATTTTTTGGATGGTTCTAGACTCAACCTAGATTGCTCAAAATTGTAAAAATAATAGACATACAAAACATATTGGACTTCATACAAAAGCAGATAAAAGCTCAATTTAGCCTTCACACATAGGGCAACAAATGCATGCAAAACATGTCGGCGTATTGACAATTTTAACATGCTGATAGTTTATGCAAAGTATCTCTAGGTAATTCTGTAATGTAAACGTGCTGACAGTAATTCCTAAGTGAATGTGATGATCCAAGGGGTCATTTTATGAATTTAGACTCCGTTCTAGACTTTTTAGCCATAAAAAGATTCATTTTAACTACCTCGATTTTCATGCGCAGTCCGGGCGTGAAACCGGAAAGCTTTTATGTGAAAATTTAAGAAATAATAATTTTTAGAATTAAAGATTTGGTTTTAGTTGACTTGAGTCAACATCAAGTCAACATTTTGAGTAAACGGGCTCGTATCTGTGTTTTGACGATCCCGGGAGGTCCGCAATAAAATATGGGACCCGGGCGTATGCCCAGAAATGAATTCCGAGGTCCCAAGCCTTAGAAATCAGTTTTTGAAAGAAATTATTTTGCTCAAGTATTTATGAAATAAAGAAAAGAATTAATGTTTAAAATCATTGGTATCGGGCCCGTATTTTTGTTCTGGAGCCCGGTACAGATTTGTTATGATATTTAGGCCTTGCATGTGAAATTTGGTGAAAACGGAGTTCGTTTAGCGTGATTTGGATATTCGATTGAAAAGTTATGAACTATAAGTGTTCTTGAGGAAAATAATGAGTTTTGAGGTTTAATTCGTAGTTTTATATGTTATTTTCATGATTTGATCGCACGAGCAAGTCTGTATGATGCTTTTAGACTTGCGTGCATGTTTGATTTAGAGCCCCGAGGGCTCGGATGAGTTTCAAATAGGTTTGGGTTGTGTTGCGCTCGTTCTTTGTTATGTTTCGACGTCGTTTCTTCAAGCATAAATGATATCATATTGAATAAATGAGCTTCGATTTTTGTTTTAAATGAAGTATTAGATCTATATCGTAATTATGGACCCGTACCAAAAAGAATCATCGAATTTGGACATCATATGAGGATGTTATGGTCATTTCACTAAGGTTGCCAGATCTTTCAGGTTAATTATGAAATTGCCCCTGACATCGTATTAAAAATCTGCACTATTTGCAAATATTAAAACCTACATATCTCCTTCATTACAAGGTCAGATTGAGTGATTCAAAAGTCTAAGTTGATTAGAATTTCACAAGGAATCTATTTAACACATAAAAATCGAGTTTAGGGATCGTTTGATACAAAAAACGAGGCAGAATAGCTGGCAGAAAAATATATTAAAAACGGGCAGACCTTCTTCTTCAAATTTTCGAACCCTACAGCCTTAGGAACGAATTTTTTCACCAAATATCATCCACAAGTCATAGGTAATCAATTCTTATTTTTACTCTTTCAATTACCCATTGTTTTTTATCACTTTTAAATCAAAAACTAAGAATTTTCATGGTAAAAATTGAGGGTTTGGGTAGAATTGGGGAATTTTGTAAAAATCGAATCTTTACCTCAAACTGAGGTCGGATTTCGAAACTAATTGTATATTTGGGTTCGTGGGTGAATGGGTAAACGTAATTTGGTCTGAACCTCGAGTTTAGACCAAGCGGGCCTGGGGTCGGGTTTTCACTTCTTTTGAGAAAACTTAGGAAAAATTATATTTTTTAATAAAGTTAGTTCCTTTAGCATTAGTTAATGATATTAAGTTAATTATGATTAGATTCAAGCAAGTTAGAGGTGAATTCAAAAGGAAAAACAATAATTGAGCAATGAGTGGCCTGCGGAATTGAGGTAAGTGTTTGGTCTAACTTTGGCTTGAGAGAATAGGACTCCCCACTTGTTTGTTATGTGAAATGCATGGCGTGGTGTATAGGTGTGGTGACGAGTATCTATGCACCACCCAAACTGTCTGTTAAACATGACCCCCTTCTCGTTCCCTACTTATTTGATCATTATCTTAATTGTTATATGTTCATTATTGCTTCTATGTCTATTTGGCCTTGTTGATCTGTTGTCAGATATTGTTGTGATTATTTGGAAAGAGTATTGGTTGTTGAGCTGGTTTCCTTGTGATATGTATAACGGTTGAGGGGTTTGGCATTATTTTTATGAATTATATATATATTTACGTTCTTGTTGGTTTCGTTTCGATAATATTGAGGAAGTTGTGAGAAATGCAGTCTAACTGTTTCGTAATTGTTGAGGAAGTTGAGTTATTTCCAATTGTTGTTGTAAGTGTGTTAAAAATGTTGGTTGTTCTCTTGAGTTTATCATAGTATAAAAAAGACTGAGCTGGATTGACAGCGTTATGGTGTTTACTTATATTCTGGTTGGTTTTATTGTGAAATGATATTGGTTAAAGCTTACGAGCTATATGATTTTCTGTTTGAAATT
>ML290134.1:4639-18682 GCA_005239495.1 Nicotiana undulata | reverse complement strand
CCAAATGAAAGAAATGAAGAAAATGGGCCAAATTCGTGTTTAAAGAATCTGCCCATGCTTCACCGGGTTGTACCTTGCACTTGTGCTGTACAGGTTGTACATCCTATTAAACTTTTCTTGTTGAACACCTTCTGTTAAGACACCAATAACCTCTTGTAGAAATATCCACATTCCAAACGGTTTGAGGATTTAGAAACTAGACTCGAAGATATTTAATTTGATAGGTTGTACACCATATAACCCTATGAGCTTCCAAAGTCGGTCCTGTGCATCTGAAAATTCTATCGAAACTGCTCGACCAGTCACCTTCAACCGATCATAAATTTCAGTACAAATGTCCAAATGATGCATGGTTTACCATTATGCAAACTAGATTACAAGAGCTACAACTTTCAAGTTTTGTACATTTTCAGATTCCTTATAGATTTCGATATATAAGCTTCCAAACTAGGCTCCTCGTGCACTAATTGCTGTCCAAAATCGGCAGAACCAACATTTTTTTTTGGGTCCGAATTCATTTCGTTAACCTTCCGAAATCCACCCGAGGCCCTCGGGACATTAACCAATTATACCAACATGTCCCAAAACATGATACGAACTCGCTCGAGGCCTCAAATCACATCAAACAACGCCGAACTCTCGAATCGCACTAAAATTCAAACTTTATGAACTTTGAAATTTCAACTTCTACATCCGATGCCGAAACCTATCAAATCACGTCCGATTGACCCCAAATTTTGCACACAAGTCATATTCGACATTACGGACCTGCTCCAACTTTCGGAATTGGAATCCGACCCCGATATCAAAAAGTCAAACTCTCGGTCAAACTTCTCAAAAACCTTCAAATTTCTATCTTTAGCCAAATGACTTCAAAATGACCTCCGGACATCCGAATTCACTTCCGATCGCGCTCCCAACTCCAGAATCACCATACGGAGCTATTCCCAAACTCGGAATCCCAAACGGACATCAATATCATTGAAATGCGCTTCAAGCCAAACTTAGGAAATTTTTTCAAAAATGCTGACTTCCACAATATACACTGAAACGCTCTCGGGTTATCCAAATCCCGATCTGGACATATGCCCAAGTCTGAAATCATCATACGAACCTGCTGTAACCTTCAGATCCTGATTCCGAGGTCGTTTACTCAAAATTCAATCCCAAAACCAAATTGAATCAACTTAAGAATTTAAAGAAATTCTAGAATTCACTTCAATGCGCCGAACCGACCTATACTACTCGGAATTACTTCAAATTTTGCAGAGAAGTTATAAATGACATAACGAAACTATTCCCAGTCTCGAAATTTCATTCGGACCTCGGGTTCAAGCCAAATTTCAAATTATTTAAAAATCCTCAAAACTTCATTAACTCTAATTTTCTCATTTTGATCCGAAACCCGTCAAATCAAGTCCGTTTCTTATCAAATTTCACAGATAACTTAAATAACACATATTGAACCTGTTACAGGCTCCGGAATCATAATACGGGCCCGGCCGCATAGGTTTTACATCAAGATTCATTTTTCATAAGCCTTTAATATTTTCATAAAATAATTTCCTTTAAAAATTCATTTCTCGGACTTGGGTCCTCGGAATTCGATTCCGAGCATACTCCCAAGTCCCATATTTTTCTACGGACCTTGCGGGACCGTCGGATCACGGATCCGGGTCCGTTCACCAAAAATGTTGACCAAAGTCAACTTTATTCAACTAATTATCAAGTTTCCACATAAAGGTTTCCCGGCTACGCGCCCGGGCTGTGCACGCACATCGAGGTGAGATTGACTGAGGCTTTCGGGGCCTTGGAACACAGTCATAATTAAATTTACATAAGATGACCTTTTGGGTCATCACAGTTTACTCAAAATTCCAGTCTTACTCAATTTCCTCAACTTAAGGCTTTTGAAATGAGAATTTTCCTTTCAATTTAACCCCGAACCCCTAAATTTCAACTCTGACAATACCCACAAGTCACAATACCCGAAATGAAGTTGTTCATGACTCCCAACTATTGAACGACGCATTGGATCTCAAAACGACTGGTCGGGTCGTTACATTCTCCCCCCACTTAAACAGACGTTCGTCCTCAAACGAGCCAGGAACTGCCCCAGAATTACCTGGAATCACTATTTAACACCTCCTGCACCTGCCCGTGCTGACACAGCCCATTTGAACACATTAACTTGATAAAATCTGAAGATATTCCATTTTTTCCAAAAATTAAACTCAGAACCCAGTTCCAACACTTGAAATTCTCTGTCATGCCTGATTCTAATATGCGCACCGAATCAACTACCACACGAGGCATCAGAACACAACTGCGTATCCTTGCTGAATCAGCACCATACACCGCATAATCCATCATCTGACCACAATGACGCTCCCTGAACCTTAACAGCCAGAATTCTACAAATTTGATACTCTCAATGCACTTTATAAGATACACACATACATCCTGCTATAATGCTGACGATACCACCACAACGGAGGAAATGTGTAGAAATTTCTAACCAATTGCAGAGTTAACTAAACATTGAAATCCTTTCTCCTGACTAAGATCATCATCTCATTACAACCAATGATGGTGATTGTCCTGTAATATACTTGCATAGTCTTATCACACCGATCCCAGATTTATAAATTTTGTCTTACCCAGTATGAACTGCTAAGACAACCAATCACCCCAAACACGGCCATTAGCCTCACACGATGCCACAATGCGCCAATAGGCCACAATTCGAACACGACACATAAAGAAATGACTCCGGAAGGGACTACTCAACTCACGCAACTAATGTGAACTTTCCTCAGAAAATTATGAAGTAAAACACAAGAAAATAATTATAGGAGCCTTGCTCAACATCACACTGTTCTGATCCAAATAACATACCCATGGCGGCGTGCCACCCGATCCCATCATAAGACTTACATAAGGAAATATACACGGAGCTTAATTTCTCACTATTACAAATCACTGAATATCGATCAGAAGCACGTTAAGTGCATAATACCATTCTGGGGAGACTGATAGAGCCATATGCCACAAAACTTAAGCACAAATGAGGTGAGATATATAATCTGAATATCAAGAGCCATTCTGCTCACTTAACTTCATCGCCACGCGGAAATCTCAACACATAAGAATTTATCAAGTCGTTTCACAACTCACACGGCACAATCACAATATCACACGAATTTGACGAAGACGGGACAACACCTGATATCCCAATACCCCTCCTTGAGGAGAGCCATACTGAAATAAACACATCTGACTCGCATGAAGCCCATAATTTGTTTAAATCCATTCATTCACTTCAAGTCGATTCTGCTCGCACTGAACTAGGCTGATAGCCTTACCTGGGTCCATAATACCCCAATTCCTCTCATAATACACAAGAATAACAATCATAGCCGGGACAAACACCCCACAATCCACCATCAACTGAACCAAACGCCTTCCAGGCATAAATTCTCAATTAAGCAATATTGCATTTCCTTATACTTGGTCCAAATCTTCAATCAATCAGGTGACTACGAGTCACACTTACATAATCTTCTCGTGGTCATGCTCTCACGGCCTTCCACACAAGGCAACAAGTCTGCACATCCTTACTCCTGATCCCACCAATGCTGCAAAACAAATCAAGAACCCATAACCAGGACACAAAGCCTCTTTCCTCAAACACCAATCTCATGTGACACAGAAGACAATACCAGCTTACTCTAAACATTCAAATACTTTGCCCTTGATCCTCCGAGATCATGACATCCTTGTTAAAGGCGCACACCAATCTCAATTCTTACTTCCAGTTACATACCGCTTTTTGCACATAACATGCCAATATGGTATGGCGCAAACTTCCATCATAACCCCTCAACCATCATTAGGGTGAACACTTCATTACCTAGGAACCTTTTTTACTGACTTCAATTCATGAGAACCATAACAACTCACAAGTGAGCTCTCACAATCACAATACATGAAATTCCTTAAGCAGTGGTATGAACCATCATAACACCTCCGGGACCCGCCTACACCTGACAGTCCATAGCACTTGAATTCTTCCAACTGAAGTCTATTATGACGGCCGACAAGCCCCGCACATATTTATCGAATGCCATGCTCAATTACCGCTTTACTCCTTTCCCTTAGCTGTAAAAACTTGCCAATATGCCGACAATCCGCAACTCCATGAGGACACAACCCCACAACCCAACTGCAGGTGGTGGGACTCCCCCACTTTGGTTAACCTCATTCCTTTAAGCACTACCCGACTTCCTTTCCTTACGCCTGGCCTTTTTGAAATGGAACCACCACCTATCACTTTTCACATATCTTCCTTCATCGCGTACTTCTCTATTGCGTCCTTAATTCAACATCCTTCTTTGTAGCTCTTTGAGCCAACATATCACCACAACTTCGAACTCTCCGAAGATCATCTTTCTCGAGTTGCCTTCATTCGAGGTAACTGTTCAATTCTGAACCACTACACACCACGATCTCTGACAACCGCTTCTTCAGCACCGCTTCACAACACTCTAACCCCATGCAACCGAAGAGCTATAACACCGGCGAATTTAACATATCATATTCGATCAAATGACGACATTGCAACACAGGTGAATACTCCACCTTGCTCGATAGCACCAAGATTACTACTTTACCAATCCGAACCGTACCATTCATAGTCCAAGTGCCTTTCCTCCGCCGAAACTAAAATACTGAAATCTCGAAACCACGCCCTGAGAAGACCTACCTTCAAGTCATTCATTGCCCCTACATATGGGCAAGCATCCTACCATCCTATCAACACCGCGCGATATCCAATCGTAAGCATCATAATAACCTGATCATAGCCTCAAAGTCCTCAGAAACACAATTACTGAGCTGAAACAACATATTATTCTCCTTCAGGGCAACAACAACAACCCCAACCAAGTGCACATGGAAAATATTTCGCACCACATCCATAGTATCATTAAAAGTTCTCAACCCTTTATTCATAACAAGCGCTTCGCGACGCGTAAGATTGAGTAGGAAGAAGCATATGCATAAGCCTTAAAGGTATCAAGTAGCACGATGAGGAATAAAGAAGGGAAGTACTCCTAACAGCCCTGTAGCCTCTCGAAGAGAAGTACAGACGTCTCCGTACCGATCCGCAAGACTCTACTAGACTTGTTCATGACTCGTGAAACCTACGGGAACCTAGAGCTCTGATACCACGTTATCACGACCCAAAATCTATGGGTTGTGATGGCGCCGGACACACTGTCAGGCAAGCCAATCCCTGAACCAGTTCAAACAACTTCCTGCTTAACACTTTCAAAATCATGTCTTTTTCTGCATTTATAATCAAATAATAAAGCAAATGCTCGTAAACTAAATACTGCTAAAAATCCACTTAATGCAGTACAAGAAATACCAACACTTTTCCAGAACCCGGTGACACAAGGACATGAGCAGTTTCTAAAAATTTATACAATTATACAACTCTTGTCCGGGGAATAAATGGAACAAAGGCAATAGAGATACAATGTAAAGATATAGAAAGAAGGAGACTCTGTCAACTGCGGAACGCCTCCGGATGAATGCAGCCCGAAGAAGTCTCCAAATCAATCGCTGAACTATGAAGATACTTGTGCAACGAAATGCACAGAAAGTGTAGTATGAGTACATATACATATATGTACCCAGTGAGTATCCCGTCTAATCTCGAAGAAGTAGTGACGAAAGTCGACTCGATACTCATTGAGGTCCAACAGTAATAAAGTAAGCAGGATGTAAGGAAAATTGTAGGCAAGTAAACAAATAATCAAGTACATCAATATCCGGCATCAAATAACAATCTCAAATAAAACAAGTTTGGTATCCGCCGTGGAGTACGGCCCGCTCCCATATGGTACTCAATCTCGCAGTGGCGTACGGCCCAATCCCACCTTGGTAGTCTCAATCTCGCCGTGGCGTACGGCCCGATCCCACCCTGGTAGTCTCAATCTCGCCGTGGCGTACGACCCGATCCCACCCTGGTAGTCTCAATCTCGCTGTGGCGTACGGCCCAATCCCACCCTGGTAGTCTCAATCTCGTCGTGGCGTACGACATGATCCCACCCTGGTAGTCTCAATCTCGCCGTGGCGTACGGCCCTATCCCATAATATAATCAATCATCATTCTGCCGTAGCGTACGGCCCGATCCCATAATATAATCAATCATCATTATGTCGTGGCGTACGACCCGATCCCATAATATAATCAATCATCATTCTGCCATGGCGTACGGCCCGACCCCATAATATAATCAATCATCATTCTACCGTGGCGTACGACCCGATCCATAATATAATCAGTCATCATTCAGTCGTGGCGTATGACCCGATCTCATAATATAATCAATCATCACTCTGTCGTGGCGTACGGCCCGATCCCATCCCGTGATTCTCTTATCACTCTTAAGTCAATCCAAGTATCACAACGTTCAAAGATAACAGTACCAATCACACAAGTATACAAGTCATATATATGCTATAACAGGGAAAAACAATGAACATGTTGTGTCCTAATTACCCGGACGAAGCAATAATAGCCACTACGTACGGACTCTCGTCACTCGGTGCGTACGTAGCCCCCAAACAGTATCACCTAGCAAACAAGGTTACCTAGAGGGACAATTTGCCTCTTACGAGGTTAGAAAGGAGACTCACCTTGCTCCGAAGATTCATCACTGGCTTCCAAGCCTCTACAACGACTGAAAATGGATGCGCACGCTCCCAAACTATCCAAATAACGATAATTCAATGAAAATATACTCAATAGATCATAACTAATTCAAATTATAAAGTTCCTCATCCCGACTCAATGAAACGACCAAAATGCGCTCGGGCCCACGTGCCCGGACCTCGAAATTTCTTGAAGAAAATCTCTACCCGAAGCTTTACTAATTAAATTATACAATTTACTTCAAAAATTCATGCTCAAATCGTGGCAAAAGATCACATTTTCCAAATTCTAGGTTTCTTAGCAAATTCCCACATTTTCCCCCAATTTTCATATCAAATCTATGTAATAAATCTTGTATTTAACTTGAAAATAAGTAGAAACAACTTACCTTTGATGCTTGATGAAATCCCCCTTGAAATGCTCTCCAAAATCATCCAAGCCAAATGAAAGAAATGAAGAAAATAGGCCAAATTCGTGTTTAAAGAATCTGCTCATGCTTCACCGGGTTGTACCTTGCACTTGTGCTGTACAGGTTGTACATCTTATTAAAATTTCCTTGTTGAACACCTTCTGTTAAGATACACATAACTTCTTGTAGAAATATCCAAATAACAAACAATTTGAGGATTTAGAAACTATACTCGAAGCTCTTTAATTTGATAGGTTGTACACCATATAACTTTTTATATATCCCGATATATGAGCTTCCCAAGTCGGCCCTGTGCATCTGAAAATTCTATCGAAACTGCTCGACCAGTTACCTTCAACCGATCATACATTTCAGTACAAATGTCCAAATTATGCATGGTTCAACATTCTGCAAACTAGATTACAAGGTCTACAACTTTCATGTTTTGCACATTTTCATATTCCTTATAGATTTCGATATATAAGCTTCCAAAGTAGGCTCCTCGTGCACTAATTGCTGTCCAAAATCGGCAGAACCAACATTCTTTTTTTTTTTGTCCGAATTCATTCCGTTGACCTTCCGAAATCCACCCGAGGCCCTCGGGACCTTAACCAATTAACATACATGTCCAAAAACATGATATGAACTCGCTCGAGGCCTCAAATCACATCAAACAACGCCGAAATCTCGAATCGCACTAAAATTCAAACTTTATGAACTTTGAAATTTCAACTTCTACATCCGATCCCGAAACCTATCAAATCACGTCCGATTGACCCCAAATTTTGCACACAAGTCATATTCGAAATTATGGACCTGCTCCAACTTTCGGAATTGGAATCCGATCCCGATATCAAAAAGTCAAACTCTCGGTCAAACTTCTCAAAAACCTTCAAATTTCTATGTTTAACCAAATGACTTCAAAATGACCTCCGGACATCCGAATTCACTTCCGATCGCGCTACCAACTCCCGCATAACCGTACAGAGCTATTCCCAAACTAGGAATCCCAAATGGACATCAATATCATTGAAATGCGCTTCAAGCCAAACTTAGAAAATTTCTTCAAAAATGTTGACTTCCACAATATACACCGAAACGCTCTCGGGTTATCCAAATCCCGATACAGACATATGACCAAGTCCGAAATCATCATACGAACCTGTTGGAACCTTCAGATCCTGATTTCGAGGTCGTTTACTCAAAATTCAATCCCAAAACCAAATTGAATCAACTTAAGAACTTAAGAAATTCTAGAATTCACTTCAATGAGCCGAACCGGCCTATAATACTCTGAATGACTTCAAATTTTGCAGACAAGTTATAAATGACATAACAGAACTATTCCTGGTCTCGTAATTTCATTCGGACCTCGAGAACATAAAATCACATTTCAAGCCAAATTTCAAATTCTTTAAAAATCCTCAAAACTTCATTAACTCCAATTTTCTCATTTTGATCTGGAACCCTTCAAATCAAGTCTGTTTCTTATCAAATTTCACAGATAACTTAAATAACACATATTGAACCTGTTCCGGGCTCCGGAATCATAATACGGGCCCGGCCGCACAGGTTTTACATCAAGGTTCATTTTTCACGAGCCTTTAATATTTTCATAAAACAATTTCCTTTAAAATTCATTTCTCGGACTTGGGTCCTCGGAATTCAATTCCGGGCATACGCCCAAGTCCCATATTTTCTTACGGACCTTCCAGGACCGTCAGATCACGGATCCGGGTCCGTTCACCAAAAATGTTGACCAAAGTCAACTTTATTCAACTAATTATCATAAAATCAACTCTTTATTAAGTTTTCACATAAAGGCTTCCCGGCTACGCGCCCCGGGCTGCGCACACACATCGAGGTGAGATTGACGGAGGCTTTCGGGGCCTCGGAACACAGTCATAATTAAATTTACATAAGATGACCTTTTGGGTCATCACAGTTTACTCAAAATTCCAGTCTTACTCAATTTCCTCAACTTAAGGCTTTTGAAATGAGATTTTTCCTTTCAATTTAACCTCGAACCCCTAAATTTCAACTTTGACAATACCCACAAGTCACAATACCCGAAATAAAGTTGTTCATGACTCCCAACTACTGAACAACACGCTGGATCTCAAAACGACTGGTCGGGTCGTTACATTCTCCCCCACTTAAACAGACGTTCGTCCTCGAACGAGCCAAGAACTGATCCAGTTGTTCATGAATCCCAACTACTGAACGACACGCTGGATCTCAAAACGACCGGTCGGGTCGTTACAGAGTTAGGTTAAAAAGGGTGTGGTGAATATGGGTCGTTGATCTTGAAAGATCAACTACCAGGATTGAAGGGGGGATCTGGGTCGGGTAAAAACGGGAATTTGGGTTGGGCGGACAGGGCTAGGATTTTAAGTAGTTGGGCTGGGTAATTGGGTTAGTTTGGGTAGCTTAGGTCCGAAAATGATTAAGAAAAAGGGGCTATTATTTAAATACCCAATTAAATTAGTAACTAATTTGTAAAAAATGATAAATAAATAGTAAAAATATTATTTGTGCATAAAAATGGTTAATATCAATTATTTAACACTATAAAAATATAAAAAGTTATTTTTTGCATAAATAAAGTAGTTATATAGTATATATGGGCTATTATTGCAAAATGTGCAATTTTAGCCTTTTAAATGCAGATGTAATTATAACAAATGCAAAAACAAATGCACGAAAAATATTTAAAACCTAATATGGATGTAAACGATGAAGTTAGATGATAAAATCATCATGAAGTAATTTGTGATGCAATTAATGAGTATATACATAATAAAATGTAGGAATAAATTGATTCAAAAATCTTTTAAAATTATAGAAAATTTGGAAAAATGCTTGTACGTGTTTATAAATCAAATGATGATGCATATGTGCTATTTTGAAAGTATATATGTATATTTAAAAATTATGAGAGAAAAATTAGGTATCAACACTCACAACAGTCGAGGTCTTGTTATACTTGTGGTGATCCGAGTCACCTTTCTAAATTTTGCCCAGATCATAGGGCGATATGCATCAGCAAGGTTCTCGCGCCATGGTTCCAGCAATGGTTGCTTCACCACCCACTCAGCCAGCTAGAGGGGAGGGGGGGGGTCCGGCTGCCAGAGGTGGAGGTCTGGCCATTAGAGGTGGAAGTCAAGTCGTTAGAGGTGGAGGTCAGACCATTAGAGGTGGAGGCCAGCCAGCTAAAGGTCGTCTGAGGGGCGGAGGTCAAAGTGGTGGGTTTTTATGCATTCCCGGCTAGATCTGAAGCTGAGTCATCTGGCGTCGTTATCACAAGTATTGTTCCAGTTTTCCATAGAGATGCTTCTGTTCTGTTTGATCTGGGCTCTACTTATTCCTACGTGTCATCCTATTTTGCTTCATATCTGATTGTACCTCGTGATTCTTTGAGTGCTCCTGTGTATATGTCCATACCCATGGGAGATTATATTGTTGTAGATCGTGTCTATCGCTCGTGTATGATTACTATTGAGAGTCTTGATACTAGTGTAGATATCCTACTTCTTGATATGGTGGACTTATATGTTATTTTGGGAATGAATCGGCTGCCACCGTATCATGATATATTGGATTGTCACGGTAAGACGGTGAACTTAGTTATGCTAGGGTTGCCTCGATTATAGTGGAGAGGACTCTTGGTCATTCTACCAGTAGGGTAATTTCTTATATGAAGGCTTGGTGTATGGTCGAGAAGGGATGTTTAACTTATTTGCCCTATATTTGCGATTCTTCTGCGGAAGTTCCTTGCATGGATTCGATACGAGTTGTGCTTGAGTTTCTAGAGGTGTTTCCTGCATATCTGTCGGGGATGCCACCCGATAGAGATATTGTCACGACCCAAACCGATGGGCCGTGACGGGCACCCGGTACCTTACCCAACCGAGTACCAACGTAGCGTATCTTTCTTATTACATTATTACATACACATGACATACGGGCCTAATAGGCCAACACAATCCTTTATAAACTCAAAACATAGGCCGACAAGGCCGTACCATCCTTTATGTACACGACATATGTCTACAAGCCTCTAAGAGTACATAAATATCATAAAGGTCGGGACAGAGTCCTGCCTTGCCAAACAATATGTGTCTAAATCATACTAACCAAACGAGCAACTCCGAAGCAAATGGAGCGCACCAACATCTTCCGCTGAGCTGATAGCCTACTTGGAGGGCTCTCGACCTGTCTATCAGGACCTGCGGGCATGAAACGCAGCGTCCCCAGGAAAAAGGAACGTCAGTACGAATAATGTACTGAGTATGTAAGGCACATAAATAAATACATAAGAGACATGGAAGAGATATAGAGTAATTGACTCAACCTGTATGTCTGGATAACTCTGTAAATAATAAATCACTTTTAGTATCATGCATATGCGTATGAATGTCATGTCGTGCATAGGTATATGTTTCATAACATCATCAGCCTCTGAGGGCATCCCATCATATCATATCGGCCACTGTGGGCAAAATCATCATCGTATACCAGCTGATCAGGTGGTGGTGCGTATATAACGCCATAACCTTTCCCATATCCCATATACATATATATACATACATATATACGCGTATATAACGCCGTTTGAATATACATACATATATACGCGTATATAACGCCGTTTGAATCATATTTCAGCCACTGTGGGCAACATCATCATCATATACCAGCTGATCAGGTGGTGGTGCGTATATAACGCCATAACCTTTCCCATATCCCATATACATATATATACATACATATATACGCGTATATAACGCCGTTTGAATATACATACATATATACGCGTATATAACGCCGTTTGAATCATATTTCAGCCACTGTGGGCAACATCATCATCATATACCAGCTGATCAGGTGGTGATGCGTATATAACGCCATAACCTTTTCCCATATCTCATATACATATATTTACATATATACACGTATATAACGCCATCTGGTCATGGGTCAATGCACATGTATGAAATGCATGAAAAGTACGTAATAATATTAATATTTCTCCCGGATAAACTTTTCCAACTGCGTATTATTCTGAGACCCATGAACAGAAAATAATAATAATTCTCATGGGGAATCAAGAATATAGACACCCCTACTATTTCTATGAATAGAGTAAACTGTGTATTTGCTCGTTTCTATAGTATAATTTGGACCATGCCAAAAGAAAGAAGGGATAGCCTTAACATACCTGGAGTAGGGAAAATCCGTGTGATATTCTTGAAGAGGTTTATACCGTACTCCCTTAAAATACACTGTACTACCTTAAAATTTACAAATCTGTTCGATCTTTTAATGATCCGTACATAGGTGTAAAGGCTTACACCTTCTCTGTTCGATCTATTCGATCTGTTGCAAAATATTCTTGCGTTATTTTGGTCTTCATGTAGTCTCTTGGAGAGATCTATTCTATATCCTCAAATGTTAGGTAAATGAATTCTTTTATTTGCTAAAGTTATGATTCCTTTCTTGAATTATAATCCTAACTAGTTGCCACCTAATCACTCAATTGTATGAGTCACACTTCCATCAAATATTGGCTGCCACGTTTGGAGATACAAGACTTATCCAAATATTTTGATTAATTACCCACTAATAATTTGATTAACTTGTTAATCTCCCATTAATCAATTATTCACATAATTATGAATTATATCAAATTACCTAAAAATACTACTCATTTTTAATATACGTTATACATTATACTACCGTGGTCATATGGTACCTTGCATGGTACTAGTTCATAAATATCGGGTATTATCGCTCGACCCGTATTTTATCCCAAAATGACCATTTGAATGAAAATTCATTTCCTTTGACTTGCTTCCCCTATCACCTTTACGAATTTACTCGTCACTTGCTTGAAATGGCATAATCCTTATAATCTCCAAATAATCTTTTACTTGGACTGATGTCAATTACCTTATGACAAATTCAACGTACAACACTACATGGTGCAGCATCGTCGTAATTTAATACTGCAAGGCGTAACATGATCGTAATATAATATTGCGGGACGTAACATCATCGTAATATATTACTGCAGAGGGTAACATCATCTTAATATATTACTGCAGAGAATAACCTCGACGTAACATCATGTATGAATAACCTTTTCATACATGTGCATTGACCCATGACCAGATGGCGTTATATACGCGTATATATGTAAATATATGTATATTAGATATGGGAAAAGGTTATGGCGTTATATAAGCACCACCACCTGATTAGCTGGTATATGATGATGATGTTGCCCACAGTGGCTGAAATATGATTCAAACGGCGTTATATACGCGTATATATGTATGTATATTCAAACGGCGTTATATACGCATATATATGTATGTATATATATGTATATGGGATATGGGAAAGGTTATGGCGTTATATACGCACCACCACCTGATCAGCTGGTATATGATGATGATGTTGCCCACAGTGGCTGAAATATGATTCAAACGGCGTTATATACGCGTATATATGTATGTATATTCAAACGGCGTTATATACGCGTATATATGTATGTATATATATGTATATGGGATATGGGAAAGGTTATGGCGTTATATACGCACCACCACCTGATCAGCTGGTATACGATGATGATTTTGCCCACAGTGGCCGATATGATATGATGGGATGCCCTCAGAGGCTGATGATGTTATGAAACATATACCTATGCACGACATGACATTCATACGCATATGCATGATACTAAAAGTGATTTATTATTTACAGAGTTATCCAGACATACAGGTTGAGTCAATTACTCTATATCTCTTCCATGTCTCTTATGTATTTATTTATGTGCCTTACCTACTCAGTACATTATTCGTACTGACGTCCCTTTTGCATGGGGACGATGTGTTTCATTCCC
>ML290132.1:735-99619 GCA_005239495.1 Nicotiana undulata | reverse complement strand
GTTATATTTAGCTTACAACAACCCTCAATGGAAAAACAGCACCATAGAAGTGACATAAGCTCAGCCTAGTATTATCGTGTAGTTTATTATCCTAACAACCTAACCAACATACGAGCAAGCTTAAAAACAATTAGTAGGTTTTTATACTCATCTTAAACAGTAGAAAAAACTTTAAAGTTCATAAAAACACAGCCCACAACTATCCTCGATGATAACACAACCTCAAAGAGGTGTTATTCTTCACTAGAACTAACTTTTGATGTTGAAATATGGTGTAATCCATTTGCAAGACTTTAAATAACCTAGGGTTGATATTAAAACCATAGAAGAGTATTTTTACAGAACATAAACACTTAAAACAACATCCCACACGAGCTGGAACCACCCAAAAATCAGCAACAACAAGAAGAACAAGAAACTTACTAGCGCGACGGGATTCCCGACACTTGATTTGTGTTGTTTGCCCTTTGTTTGGGTATTGGATATTGAGAGAACCTTGAGAGAGTGTTTTAAGGTGTATAGGGTCTGAATTTACTGAAACTAAACGAGTTAAAACGGGGGTTGAGGCGTCTTATGCATATCAACATATCTAAACCGCCTATGTGGGTCCCATAGAGAGCTACTTGGCGCAGTCTCGCTAAAACACGAATATCTCTCTACTCCGCCTTCGTATAGACGAACGGTTTAAGGCGTTGGAATCTAGACTCATAGATCTTCAATTTGGTAGGTAGATAATCCCCTAATTCCAAGTATATTGGGATAAAATAGCAGTTACATTTGACCTAATGTTCAGCACATTATGAATGTAACTTGTGAAGACCTTTGCCAACTTTTGTTCCACAACTTGTTTTACTTCAAAACGTAGCACACGAATATCATATGACAAACATAACTCATAGCATAAACTCCTTATCATGTAATGAACCATAGTCTCACCCTAAAGTACATGTTGTAACATTTCAAACTCGTCGACTTTCGACGAATCTTATTTTCTTCAATTGGTTTAGCTTCTAAGCTTTCCAATCCTGTTGGTACTCGTTATTCAAGATCTTAAATATTTGTAACCTCCAAGGTAACATTATTAACTTACTATATATTCCATCAAATATAATCTTATTTTTGAGCTTACTCAATTGACTTACGATGTACTCTCACGTACGAAAACATGGGGTGTAACAAAAATCCGCCTCCAAACCACTCGTATGTAACCACAATTGACTCAATAATATCAAATATTGTTAAAGAAATCAATTACAATGCCTAAATTTAGAATTTCTAAACTTTCCCCAAAAAAGTCAAAAATCGACCTCGGACCCGCTTGGTCAAAACTTGAGGTTTGGACCAAAATCCATTTACCCATTCACCCCCTAGCCTGATTATGCAATTTGTTTCGGAATGTGACGTTAATTTGTGGTATAAATCCCTAATATATTATATATAAAAGACCAATTCTTCCTAAATTCCTAGTTTTCTACCATGGAAGAACAAAGATTAGGGCTAAAATTAATGGATGATGTTAGAAATGGAAGAAAATGAGTTAAAATGTACAAACCTATGAATTGATATTGAGTTTTTTCTTCAAAATCGCCTCTAGGCCGAGCTCAAATATAAGGTTTATGAAAAATGGGAAAAATCTCATTATTGGTCTATTTTAAATCACTGGGCGTCAGGCCTTCTTCGCGTTCATGAAGGGCGTACCGCATTTGCGATGTACAGCAGCCCAAGTGTCCTTCGTGTTCGCGAGTTCTCCCATGTGTTCGTGAAGGCTGTTCCCCACTAGACTTCGCGTTCGCGAGCCAGTGCTCGTGTTCGCATAGAAGAAACAATTGAACCCTCCTCGAGGTCCCTAAAGCTACGCGTTCGCGTGAAGCTGGTCGCGTTCGTGTAGGGTAAAAAACCCAACACTCTGCGTTCGCGACACAACTATTGTGTTCTCGACAAAGGAAGTCCCACCCAGCCTAGCTGACTCTTTTCCATCGCGTGAGTACCTTAGCGATCGCGAAGAAGGAAACCAGATGACAACTGACACTAAGGAAAATAAGATTTTCTGAGTTACAAACCACCTTTAGCTTATCTGAAACTCACCCGAGGCCTCAAGGCTCCAAACCAAATGTGCACACAAGTCCAAAAATATGATAAGAACTTGTTCGCGCGATCAAAATACCAAAAACACCTAGAACTACGAATCGGACACCAAACCAAATGAAATTTTCAAGAAACTTTAAAAAATTTATTTTAACAACCGGACATCCGAATCACGTCAAACCAACTTCGCGTTTCACCTGTCACGACCCAATTTTTCCCTTCGTTGGGTGTCGTGATGACACTTAGTCTTAGGGACTAGGTAAGCCTAACATTTATTTAATATCAACAATAATAATAAAGGAAAACCAACAACCTTGATATAGAAATCTTTACAGAATTTACAAATTCCCCCAAACCGGTAATACAAGTCATAAGCTCTACAGAGTAAACTACACTTCTAAATACAACTGTTTGGAAATGAGTAAAATAGTTGGAACAAAGTAAGAAGATGATTCCAAATCCTGTGAACGCGACAACAGGTTTACCTTGAGTCTCCTCTGCAAGGATTCGCACAGCTACTAACGATCAATACCTGGATCTGCACAAAAATGTGCAGAAGTGTAGAATAAGCACACCACAGCGGTGCCCAGTAAGTATCAATACTAACCTCGGTGAAGTAGTGACGAGGACTAGTCAAGACACCCACTGGTCTAATAAACTAAACAGGCATAAGTACAGAAATAACGGAAACATAACATCTTTCTAATATCTACACAATTTGGCTAACAACATAAAAACTACAATAAGGAAGGAAAACGACAAACAACAATGGTACACCAAAATAATACACCAAAGGGTGGATGGGAACACAGCCCAAATCTGGAAATCACAATACAGTAAAGGCAAGTAGTAACTCAGCACTGCAATAGTTTCCACATCAGGCCTTAGCCAACAACCCCAATAAATTGGTCAAAACTTCAAGTGTAAAATTTCACCCGCAGGTTTATATTGAAAGCTATAAAATATAATCGTTTCAAATAGAAAATTCCTTTGATATATACTTCCTCCGAATATATATATACTTTGTAGAAAGGAAATCTTCAAACGTAGTTCCTTCAAGATAAAAGCTTTTCAAATATACCTTTCCAAACAATAGTTTTCTTCAAGGTAAATGCTTTTCAACTATACTTTTCAAATATACTTTTCAAAAGGTACATTTTTCAAGTAAATATCCTTCAATTATAGGTCACCCTGTAACGCCTAAGCGTAGAAGATTAACATCTTCGAACACAGGTATATGAACAGGGGAAAATCTACTGGGATCCCATCCCGTAGTTCCGAATTTATTATGCAATACAGGGGGATCTCCAGGAATACGTCCGTAGTCCCAAAGTAAATATGAAGTGCTGAGGGATCTCCCAGAATACGTCCGCAGTCCCAAAATAAATATGCAGTACTGGGGAATCTCACGGAATACGTCTGTAGTCCCAAAATAAATATGCAGTACAAGGGGGGATCTTCCAGAATACGTCTGTAGTCCCTAATTTAAATATGCAATGCATGGGGGATCTCCAAGAATACGTCTTTAGTTCCCAAAGTAAATATGCAGTACAGGAGGATCTCCAGAATACGTCCGTAGTCTCCAATTTAAATATGTAGCGCAACCAACAAAGACAACAATTATAGTGCGGCATAAAACTCGTACATCACCACAACAGTACAAAGCAACAATGACAGTAATAAAAAGTATGGCGAGTAAATCAATACAAGCACTTCAATTCACAAAGAAATAGAAGAACTCGTTCACAAGGAATAATCACGGTAAAGAATGCGAAGTGTAAAGAGAATAGCTTAACCATGGAAAAATAAGACGTAGCAACGAATCCGCAATATTCGGGTCAACAATAAGAATCCAACACAGACAAATAATTCCAAGTAAAGACAAGTCGATTATGGTATAGGTTATCTAAACTTCTTACGAGGTTGAGCAATTATGAGAGATATTCAACAATTCAAATAAGGGTAAGCAGCAAAATAGACCCGTAACTGCAATTAAGGCTAAACACTTATAGGATGAGATAATACTAATTTCAATTAAATAGGTAGTTTATGAAAAAAATATAGCATGATGGTTGAAGAGGTGAAACCTTAAGTTAAGTCAATTAGGAGCCATATAGGAAATAGAGTGAATCTAAAAGCAAGTAAACCTAATTTAAGCAGGTAAAGATGAAACCTGTAATCAAGAACTCAGTATAACAAATACAACTTCATACACAGGTAAATATAAGGACCTACGTACCATAAAAGGGTCAACCTTCTATAAATAAGTCCGAGCACGCACTTGTCACCTTGCATACACGTACTACAATCAACATAGAAGACTCAAATCCTAAGGGGTAATCCTCCCCCCCCCCCCACAAGGTTAGGTAAGATACTTACCTCAAAGACGACAACTCGGTACTCTATAATGGACTTCNCAAACACGTACTAAAAACAACAAAGAAGACTCAAATCCTAAGGGGTAATCCCCCCCCCCCCCCCACAAGGTTAGGTAAGATACTTACCTCAAAGACGACAACTCGGTACTCTATAATGGACTTCTCGGGTGAAAAGGCCTCCGTACGGCTCAAATCCAACTAGAACAACTTCAAAACACACATAAACTTAAAAGGAGCTATTCCGGATAATAAAATTTCGATCTTTACAAAAACCTAAAAATCGACCCAAAAGTTGACCCCGGTCCCGCATCTCGGAACCTGACAAAATTTATAAAATCCGAACACCCATTCAATTAAGATTCCAACCATACTAATTTTATCAAGTTCTGATACCAAATCGATGTTCAAACCCAATTATTCTCTTTAGAAAAGGTTTTGATAAAAAAAAACAATTTTCCAATCAAAACATGGATTAATTCAAAAAAATAAAAATCTGTAATCATATTAAATACAAAATTATACTTAGATACTGACCCCCATGAAAATACGAGAAGAACGCCGCGAAAATCACCTCAACCGGAGCTCTAGAACTCAAGATATGCTCAAAATACTAAAATGGCGCGATCTGATTTTTTTATACTCAGGGATTTTCGCATTTGCGACAAAAATGACCGCACCTGCGCATTTTCAGCTGCCATTTACGCTTTTGCGGACCATTTTTCGCACCCGCGGCTCCGCAGATGCGGATCCAACTTCGCTTCTGCGAAACACCAGCACCAGCTCTCTTCTCTAAAATGGACTTCTCGGGTGAAAAGGCCTCCGGACGGCTCAAATCCAACTAGAACAACTTCAAAACACACATAAACTTATAAGGAGCTATTCCGGATAATAAAGTTTCGATCTTTACAAAAACCTAAAAATCGACCCAAAAGTTGACCCTGGTCCCGCATCTCGGAACTTGACAAAATTTATAAAATCCGAACACCCATTCAATTAAGATTCCAACCATACTAATTTTATCACGTTCTGATACCAAACCGATGTTCAAACCCAATTATTCTCTTTAGAAAAGGTTTTGATTAAAAAACCCAATTCTCCAATCAAAACATGGATTAATTCAAAAAATGAAAATCTGTAATCATATTAAATACAAAATTATACTTAGATACTGACCCCCATGAAAATACGAGAAGAACGCCGCGAAAATCACCTCAACCGGAGCTCTAGAACTCAAGATATGCTCAAAATACTAAAATGACGCGATCTGATTTTTTTATACTCAGGGATTTTCGCATTTGCGACAAAAATGACCGCACCTGCGCATTTTCAGCTGCCATTTACGCTTTTGCAGACCATTTTTCGCACCCGCGGCTCTGCAGATGCGGATCCAACTTCGCTTCTGCGAAACACCAGCACCAGCTCTCTTCTCTGACACTCAAATGAGCATAACTTCCTCATACGATGTCCAAATTTGACGATTCTTTTTTATATAGCTCCGTAATTACGATACGGAACTGATTCTTCAATCAAAACAGAAATTGGATCTGATTTTCTTAATGTGCTACCATTTATTCTTGAAGAAACGACGCCAAAACATAAAAAACGAGCGCAACACAACCCAAACCTATCTGAAACTCACCCGAGCCCCTCGGGACCCCATCTGAACATACCAATAAGTTCAATAACCTAACACGGACCCGCTCGAGGCCTCAAACCACATCAAACAAAGGCGAAACTACAAATCGCACCATGAATCGAGCTTATGAACTTTCAAATCTTCTATTTTCTAAACTAGTACCGGAACCTATCAATTCAACCCGAAATGACGCCAAATTTTGCAGACAAGTCCCAAATAACATCATGGAGCTGTTCCAACTCTCGGAATCACATTCCGACCCCGATATTCCAAAAGTCAACTATTGGTCAATCTTCTCCATTTTCCAAACTTCAACTTTTTCCAACTTTCGCCGAAATGCCTCAAATTACTCTACGGACCTCCAAATCCAAATACGAACGCACGCTAAAGTCCAAAATCACCATATGAAGCTATTGACATCAACCAAAACTCATTCCGGATCCGTTTACACAAAAGTCAAATTCCGGTCAAATTTCACCACTTAAGCTTCCAAAACTAGAATCATTCTTCCAATTCGACTCCGAATTATCCGGTAACTGACTCCGACCATATACGTAGGTCGATATACACAATGCGAAGCTGCTTAAGGCCTTATGCTGCCGAACGGAGCTTAAATTCTCAAAACGACCGGGCGGGTCGTTACATCACCAAATTTGACAAATAAACCATTAATATAGTAATGAACCAATACCAGGTTTTGAAACCAAAATACGAACCCGATATCAATAAAGCCAAACATTGATCAAACCTTCTAAGTCATTAAGCGTTTAAACTTCAATTTTTAACAAAATACGAAAACTCGAGCTAGGAGCCTCAGAATTTGATTCCGGGCATACACTCAAGTCTCAAATCACGATACGGACCCATCGGGGCCTTCAAAACACGCAGGTCCATTTTCTCATAACGTTGGCTGAAGTCAACTCATATTGACTTTAAAGGCAAAATCCCATATTTTATCAACTTTTAACATAAAAGCTTTTCGAAAATATATACGAACTGCACACGCAAATCGAGGAAGGCTAAAATGAGATATTGGAGGCTTCAAAACTCTGATTTAAGGTTTAAAACTCTATATGACCTACCGGGTCATCATAGTGATGACGTGCCGTATTTATCATTTTATGGTGAGATTGAGAGTAAAAGCATGAAGGGTGATGTCGTCCCATTATTACTGTTTCATGGTGAGGCTGAGAGTAAAAGCAAGAAGGGTGATGTCGTGCAGTTTTATTCAGTATGTTTGATCATTTTTGTTGGTTGAAGGTTTATTGACTATTTCTTATTATCATTCCGTGTTGTAACTACCGTATCTTGGACCCTTTTCGCATGTCCCCTCCCAGCAGTACTTGTTAATTCTTTATTTGTTGTTATGTTGCCCGTATATTTCCGTCTGTACAGGTTTATTTACGTGGGTGTCCTGTTATAGCCTCGTCATTACCTCGTCGAGGTTAGGCTCGACACCTACGGAGTACATTGGGTCGGTTGTACTCATACTACAATCTGCACTTCTTGTACATATTTTGGTACTGGTCTCAGTTGTCCGTGAGGCGTATCAGCTCGGATTGGCATTCGGAGACTCGAGGTAGATCTGCTGGCGTCCGCAAACCTTGAAGTCCCCTTCCATTTCCCCTATTTAGTGTTCTTTTCATTCGAGACTGTTGTATTTATTTCAAACCCTATTTTCAGAGATTCTAGAAGCTCATGAACTTGTGAATCCATATCCCGGGTGTACGTAGATATTATTGGTATTAATTTCATTTCACTATGTTTTAGTTTCATTTTGGTTTAATTGGTTTTATTTATTTGAATTGATTGAAATTGGCTTAAAGAACCTCTAACGTTGGGTTGCCTAGCAAATGAAATGTTAGGCGCCATCATGATCATGAAAGTGGGAATTCCGGGTCGTGACAAAGAAGAAGTTGAGGGATAATTTGCAAATGAAAATGCAAATACCTTATTTATAGGCATCTGAATTCCCTGTTGAAGCCATCACTTGCGTCATAAGAAAAGAATTTGAAGTTAACATTTGCTTTCATACTACCTTTTCTTCTCTCTTTGACTTTTCTTTCTTTCGTTTACATGTGCAAATTTATTTTCTATCATAATTGTACATTTATACATTGTTATATATTTTTATACACTCTTATATATTTTTATACAAGATAGATTCATTGCTTATATTGATTATTAATTTTATATAATAATGTATAAGGATATATAAATAGAGACAGTTTCATAAGTGGATAATATTTAAGAATTAAATACACATGCCTAGCACAAATACTTAATTACAAAAGGAGCAACAAAATAGTTACAAGCAAGAAATGGTTTCTATGAATCTTTCTCACCCAACAAATCAAACCTTTCTTATTTAATAAACATTCATTAAAGGGGATCAGATCCCATCTAGTTGCCTCTTTTATGTGTGTGCAAATTAACGATTTTAATTTATTATTAAACGTCTCTAATAGTTGTCTAAATTTTATGCATTATTCGATGTTGCATATCGAAATGATTGTGTATACTTATATATATGATATAATGTGTATTTAAATGTGATTTTAAAGAGATATAAACTTAAAATGCATGTCATATAAATTGCATAATAATGGAATCATTTTTATACAATGTATAATAATGATATAATGTGTATGTAAAATGTGAATCAAAATATATAGATTTAAAACACATATTATATAAGTTTAAAATGCATGTCATATAAATAGTATAATAGTGAAATAATTTTTATACAATGTATAAAATGTTATAAGGTGTATTTAAATGTGAATTAAAATATATAAATTTAAAATACATATGATATAACTCAAAAGTATCAAATCTAATAATGCAAAAATACACAGTATATATATATAAATACGAGTGCAAAAAATATTGGCTATGCTGTGTAATTTAAAAAATATTATTATGTTGGTGCAAAGTTGTTTTATGGGTTATATAGTTTTGAAAATTCTCATTGTTTATTCCTTTATTTTTCCTTATGAGAAACGAGATGTATGTTAATTAGTTGGATTTCACAGATTTCCAAACGAAAATTCCAAAGAGCTTAGATTCTCCAAATTCTTGTAAAATTCTAAAGTCTCAACTCCAATGACATTACCATGGACTGGTCAAATCCCTTTTTAGGGGCAATCAAATTCTAAAATAACATTGGCCAATACAAATCTTGAAAATCATAGAAAAAGAATGACATAAGAACCTTTTACCATCAATTTAATGAATTCTTTTCTATATAAATAAACCAAAAGTCAAGAATGTCAAAGTGCTTGAACTTTGTGTTCAACCCTTGATATTGTCCAATCTTTTGGCATTACCATTAAAAGTAGCCAAAAAGGTTTCTTAAACCATCTCAATTGTCTACTATACATTAGGCATAGCTTATCTGTCTGTATTTATCGAACAAATATTTTATTACTCCCCCGCCCCCAAAAAGTAGTCTTTTGGCAATGCAAATTTATTTCAAAATATTTGTGTTAAAAAAAAGTTATTTATTAGTCTTACTTTTTTTAGTGTAAATTTACTATTTTAATTAGTAAAATAGTAATTAAGTAAAATCCTTAAAAAATAATAAAATATAATTTAGATAATTTTGTTTTGATTACCGCTATTAAATATTTTTCTTAGGAAAGCTGCAAAATCTTCAAAAAAGGCTTATATGCACCGGAGTAGTGGTGGCAAATGGGCGGGTTGGTTTGGATTTGAGCGAGTTAAAAATGGGTTGGGTCTCAACCCGCCAATTATTTCATGCAGGTAAAAAACGGATTGAGTGTCAAATGGGGGGTTGAATATGGGTTAACCCATATCTTATTTATGTCTTAAGATATAATCTCTCTTTATTAAATATTTACTCTATTTAAATATTATCTCCATCTTCAAAAACAATTAGTTTTAAGGATAAAATATAAAAAATATGATTTATTTTGTCTTGAACTTCAATTATAATAAATAATTTGAGAAAGAAGAGGTAAATTTTTTGTAATATAATAAAGGAAAAATACTAGTAGTGGGATTTAGTATGGGTATTTGTGCAATTATTTTGTAGTATTCCCTAGAAAACAGTTCCCCCAAGTCCCAAAAAAATAAACAGTGAATAATGAACTTTTTGTCTTCGTTGAAGAAACCACAGATGGAGTAAGGTATTAGTGTCTATAATCAAATTTGTACTTATTGTAGTGAAGAAAGCAAATGACATAATAATAGAGAGGCTAGCAAGTAAAGTGAATTTTGTACATGGAGAAGTAGGGACACATCCATTGATTTTGTTTGCCACGTCAAAATAAATTCATCATCAGCATTAGAGACTATCTCCATTTTACTGATCCTCCATGATTTTGCTTTAATATTAAAATCATCTGTTTTCGAAAAGTTCGACTTGTTATTGTAGCAATCTTGTGATTTTATAGTTTTAGTGCTAAATAACAAGTTAAACTTCGTCTTTTAGGGCTAAAAATGCACTACCAAGTACCAACAGAGAGTGGCGAAGCCGAGAATTTCCTCAAGGATATTCAAACTTGAAATAATTAAAAAAAAAAAATTCGACAAAGGATGTTCAATATACGTTATGTACCTCTAAAACCTAATATTTTATATATATACGCATTGTAATTTAATATGCTTTCACCTTATTATCTTTTCTCCACCACTTACTTATCCTATATTAAAATAGGTAGCATTTTTCGACTAAGTATACTGAAGGAACTGTTGTTGATTATCTTTTTTTTGTTAATGCTTAATTTTTCTTATAGCACTTGCACGCGCCTCAATTATTTCTTGACTACTATCACTAATTTTTTACATATGTAACTATATCCTATATTTCCTAATACCTCTGTATTTATATAGAATTAAATGTTAAGTAATTAGATAAGATAGCTTGAGTGGTAATTGAAAAAGGTTGACGGACTTGTTTTAAGTTACAGGTTCGAGCCATGAGCCAAACGAACTAACTCTAGTATTTAAGAGGAGAAGGCTAGATGGGCAGGTCCATCATCCTTGAGCTTCAAAGGGTGCAGTTGGCTGGCCAGTATTCAGAACGACTTCTACTTACATATCATCAAACTTCCAACTTCTTAAAAATAATAATAATAATAGTAGCACGTAGGCAAACGGATGAACATTAAACATCAAACAGCACGTAGGCAAACGGATCAAGAACACAGAGACAACGAAGGGCACGAGTCAGAGCCATTGAAGAAATCGGAACCTTTTCTTTGAGTTAACAAGGGATAGACATTCTGCACATTATATTAGACAGAGAAATAGGATGAACGAGGACAAATTACAAATTGCATGAAGATGTCCACCAGACCAGCACAAATAACAACTTACACACTGGAGCCATTCTAGCACTTGACAGGGGCTGCAAAGATGCTCCGCTTTTGATGCCTTATACCATAGAGAGAGACCAGAAGACCAAGTGGCCAACTTATAGGGAGATGGACAGAGTGTAAAGCTAATGAATCATGCTTCACTTCACATAACCTTCAACAAAGGCTCCTAGATTTTATTAAGCTTTTCCGCAACAACCACAGGATTTGATTTAGCTATAGCATCCCGACCAGCATTCTTATAATCAAATGGGCAGTCATGTTTGTCCGAATAACGATGAACTGCACAGAAAAGATTGCCACACTTGCAGTTGAAACCTGTTAAACCCACACGCTTGCGGCAACTATTGCACCTACTTGGGCCTTCTTTTGGCTTCATCTCTGAACTCGAGGCTAATTCTGCAGAAACTTCTATGGGGACGGCCTTTAATTCCCCCGAGCCAGTTTGCACATCAATGACAGTAGCAACAACAGGCTCTTTGTCATTACTGCTTGAGCTTCCATTTACAATGTTGTCAAAGGATACAGCTGCAAGTTTAGCTTGTTCCTGCTTCAGTATCATGTCCTTGTGACACTTGGAACACATATTCATGGTGGCCGCACTACCAAAAAACCCACAGTTGTTAACACAAAGGATGGGGCCTTCTCTAGCCTGGCAACCTGTCTCTTTTGAAGACTCCATTTCTGCTATAAACCTGCCACTTGCCACATCATAAGCTCATTATGTGCATGGATACATCATGAAACAATAAAGTACATGCAGATCCCATATCTAAGGGATTCGGCAATTATAAAATATCCAACTTTTTGCCTCATTGCTAGATATATGGTCTATGACCATAAGAACACTTAAAAAAACCAACCCCAACTAAAATATATCACCAAAATAAGTGCTTTAGCGTTGATGCAAACATTAAATTGCACTCGACACAATAACCTAAAGAGTTAATTACTAGAGGTAAATAGTGAATAGAAGCAGCACTGACCCCCCGTACTTTAGAAGGTGTCAGAGAAAAAGACGCAACAGTTTGGAGGAAACCACTTTATATATTTCGACCCCAAAACAAAATTAGATAAAAAAAGAAAAACACAAGTCAATTACAAGACAACTTGATGCTACACCTAAAAATAAGCTTAAAAGGTGCTAGGTCAACTCACTGTTAAGATGTGCTAGCCTAGACGCTCTCTAAAACGTCCACCTTGCTTAGATCATTACTTGTTTCATCTAATAGAGAGACAAGCCCAATACTTAGCAAATAGATTTACAGAAAAGACAGTTGAGTTGTTGTCAAGTATAGCCGGTTTAGATTATCATAGACTCCTATATCCCATACTGTTTGCCAACTTTCATTTTTTTCCCAATTTAAGAAATGCTAAAGGTCTTTAATATGATTATCAATATTTCTCAGCATACCAAATTAATATGAAAAGTTGAAAGTTTAAATATGTTCTAACTTATATAGTGGAGGGTAGTGTTGAAAAAAAACTGCCCACTTCTCAAAAGGGTGACACAGTTTTGGGACATCCAACAAAGGCAAGGATAACAAATGAAAAGGGAAAGAGGGAGATATTCAAAACTGCTTTGCTTGAAGAGTTTTTTTTATAACCAATTATAACTTCTGTCTAAGGGATGCATATCTTTCTCAAATAGAGGCTGACGGAGTTCAACATCAAGCATTCAAGAGAATACATCATATCTATAATACCGTCAACTCAATCTTATAATTTCTTTTCTATGATACCCATTTAACTGACAGTCAATAAAGCAATTTCAAGGGAGTCGTAAAACATCATGCATTTTTTCTCTATCAATTAAGTAGATCCTTTAGTATCGAATATCATTAGTTAGTCCACACAGGATAAGGGTGTTGCTACTGACAGAAATGTAACTGGTAAAAGATCTAGGAGTTTTAGCTTCATACAACAACTTAATTTTTGACAAATACAGTAGTACTATCTTACCATCTTAAACCATAGAATGTATTTAGAGACTGGTTCATTGCAAGCAACGAACACACGTATAACCTAGATACTCCAATATATTAAATGACCATCCTTTACTGGCCACTCATTGTCATAGTGGTCAAGGAAGTTTTCTTCACGCCATTAGGTCAAGAGTTTAAGGCTGGTAAGTTGCAAACAAAAAAAAAAAAGACCATCCAAGACCAAGCCACAACTTTATGTCGATAAACTGCATAATACTTCTCAATCAGACCAACTATTAATTTACCCGAATGCACTTAAGTTCAAATATTTCTCCACCTAGATTACACCACAAGCTCTCAAAATTATGCAACAAAGATAAAGTGACTTCCTTACAAAAGCTAAAGCAAAACAAAAGAAGCTAAATGCTCATGGCGCTATCTCAATAATTTTTTATACCCAAAATATATATAAGCAGTGGCACTATCTCAATAATTAACCAAGGGAAATTACAAAAGGAAAAAAAAAATACATAAACTAACATTCAATGCCACAGTTCAGCAAAAGGCTGGACCATATAAAGACTACAAGTACTCAGATGATTCAGATAACATACACACTTCTCAATTTTACTAAATTCATCACAATTACCCCTAAAAACAATGAAATTTAGCCATATGTCACTTGAGTCTGCATATTGATATGCAAAAAAGATAGAAACTTTAAAACAATTTAGTCCTTCAGTTCATTACTATAAAAAATAAATTTAAAAAAAAAAAACCCCTTTACCTAAAAACATCACAGAATAGCACGAAAATCCAATATAACAAATATTCAAATCTAAAGATTAATCCAAAGATCACTTTTTTAGCATACAATACAGCCAATACACGCTTAATTTCTAAGGATCAAACATAAAATCAAACAAAAAAAAAAAGGAAATACAAATATATTTTTTTTAAAAATCTCACAGGTCAATCGAACCAAAAGCTTTCCCTGATATTTCTAATAAGAATTAAAACTCAGAAAAATAACATTTCTCCTTCCCCTATCGAAACCGAACAATTTTCCAAAAGAAGACTAGAAAATTAAATCAGAAACTACATAAATCAGAATTAAAAGCTTCAACAAAAGAAAAAAAAACGCGGAAATTGATAATATTGAAAATACCTTAAACCAGAAGAAATAATTGGAGAAACCGAGAGGGAAATAAATTGAGAGAGTTGGGGGCTGAAAGGGGAGAAAAGGCAAGAGAGAACGATTGAATTGTTGAATTAAATTTTTTTAAAATATTTTTCTTTATGGCTATCATGGGTCATATACGGAGTATTTAGAACTTAGCTTACTTTTTCTCTGTCAAAACTAATACACCCTTGCTAACGTCTCTTTTACATTTTTGCCATTCTTCGTTACGGGAGACCCCCCCCCCCCCCTCCCCCAACTTTTGTTACGGAGATTGGCAATTACAGTAGTTTTTTTGGGTAGAGATGCAAGCTAATTAATTATTAACTACTGGTAATTAATTTGAAAAATATCAAACATGTCTATAACAATACTTGACATTTAGATTTATTTGATTTTTATAAATAAAAATTATTTAAAAATTAATTTTTTCTATTTTAGTATTACATATAAAATATAAAAAAATATTAAAATTTAAAACTCAATATATATATAAATATATATATTATTTTAAATATTAAATAATTAAATAAGGTATTAATAAATTCATGACTGAAATGTGCAAAGATTTAAAATTTTGTGCAATAAAATTAAAATATACAAGGATATCTTCAAACGAGAATGAATGAAATCTTTAATTATGAAAAAAACATAATAGTACTCTTTAACACACGTGGTGTATTATATTTTTAAATATTTGGTCAAAATCATTAAACCTATCATTAATTATCCTAGAGATTTTATATGGTTATTATAGAAGGATAATTTTATAAAAAGGTTATTGTTATAAATATGGGTGTAGCGGTTATAGGGAAACCTTATTATAGATAGGCAAATATAACATAAAAATCGATATGGGAGAAATTTAGCATTTATAATGAATGTTTGTGTTTACCGTGAAAATAGTAATTACAATTATATTTAGTTAAGTGGTTATAAAAATACGTGATTTATCTTAATACCGGTTATTGAACAATTGTAGCTAAATATGTTAAGACAGAATGTAACGAAAGCAGTTAGAAGGCTAGAGAAAAGCAAACCGGAGCGCCTTAGGTCGAAGACTTGTTGTAGACCTCGAGGGTCTATGAGATCGAGGTTCGGGCGTGGGTCGGAAGATCGATGGAGCTATAACAGATTTGTGTGCCTTAGGACACGCTATTTATGATCAATGATAAGCTATAAATGAAGAACAAGTAATGGAAAATAGTAAATGTGAGTAAATGAGCTAGTAAATAGAGACATGAAATGTTTTGATAATAAAAGCAGAGAATGTTCTTGTGCCTTGTATTCAATATTGTGTCTAATAAAATGACAAGGGTTCCCTTTATATAGCAGGGGGGTCCCAACATAGTATATCAACATTTATTACAAAGATTTTGATTGATTCAGCTAGTTAATGCTCAAGTACAGAATCATACTTCATTGCAGAGCTGCCTGCCTCAACCTTTGTGTCGTTCCCTGTGTCGACTCTAGGTCCATGTCTTCTTGGGTCGAGGATACGCGAGGCTTCGAGATCGGATTCAGAGCCGTACTTGAGACCTCATATGAATAAGTCACCGAATATAAACATAAATTGGCTCCTCCAACTTTAGCCGTACACAGTTTTTCATACAAAAATGTTGTTATAGATAGGCTGGCATGTTGCCTACTTTATTTGAATGATGAACAATATGTTATTTAATTACCTTTAAGGAATTTTTTTATATATGTCATTGGCCATTTTTCAAGAATTTCCTGTACAAGAATAGTAAAAATTAGGAGAAGAGGGTTCAAGTTATAAGAATTGCTGCCTTTTTTTATCAGGCTGTGATTGAGCTACAATAGCTTTAGTGTCAACATCTAGAAAAAAGGGCAAGGCAAATTCTACTTCAAATAATATGCTAACAAAAAAAAAATTGTATCTTGTTTTTCTTTTAAATATTTCCTAAATTTGTAAATGGAGAAATAAAAAATCAAAATATAGAGGAAGATTTGCACTCCTACCCCTCCAACGCCTCTCTACAAAATCAACAATTTACATTTTGTTTTTCATGTAACTATTTTTTACGTTTATTCAGATTTGTAATAAACTCCACAAGATAAAGCAAAATTGTCGTTATTGTATGAGTCGAAATCTGACAACATGAGAATGACATAAAAAGGAATAGCGAAAAGACGATTAAGTCGTGGTTGTATCCACAAGGCACCATAATGACGAGCATCTCGGTCACGGCCGAGGTCGAACCATCAGATAGCCTCTATGGCGAAGCACACGCCATGACACTTAGGGAGGTCGACCTAAAGCGCAAACAACAGATTAAAGTACCCTGGCTAAGGACCGTTGGGTAATGAGTAACACCTAGTATATATACATGATAAAAGAATGATAAAAGGGACTTTTGGACTTTTTCTTTTTTGGTCCTCTCTGAAGAGAGTCTACCTGTTACTCAAGAAGGTTCAAAACCTTGCTGCAGATCTTTGTAATCATCATATTCCGTAGCCATTAATGGTGCATCTTCTTGTTTTTCTTTATAATACATTATGGAGTAATAGCATTGAGAATGTAAGCCCATTATTTACATTTGACATCTTTTATAATCCTAATGAGTTCTCAAGCTTAACCATATTCGATTTTTCTTGCTTAATGTTTTTCGATCTAGATTTAATTGTCCTTGGCTTACCCCCTATCTTCTCATTAATTTGTTTTAAGAAAAGGTTTAACACTTTTTTGGTAAAATAATTTGGCGCTGTCTCTGGGGATTTTCTAGCCAAAGCCTTAGTTCCCTCATGATCCGAGCATGACCTTAGTTCCACCCCCCATTCGGAAATGTTTCACCCGACCAAGGATAAATCCTTACTCGAAACCGGAGTTATGCCAGATTTGCACACGAAAGCTACGCTGCGCCCCAACGGCAACCCTGATGTATCGTGAGCCTAAGCCATCATAGTGGGACTACGTCTGCGCATACCAAGCGCATCCATAATCCCATTTCCAGGTAAGCACCAACACCTTCTACATCCCGCGCATATCGCATTCTCCCCTACTGAATGAGACGATGCTTGTTGTGTAATTTACTAACCAAAATGCTCATCGCCCGTATTTTATGGCATGGATTACATTTCTTCCATCTTTACACGCCCGAGACTAAGACCAATTGGGACTTGAACCCAAGACCCTAATGGGGGAATAGATCGTCCATCCAAGAGATGCCAAAGCTCAACCAGTGAGAAAGCTGAGCACGGAGCCGAAACCGACACCAGGCCGAAGATAAGTACCAAAGTACAGAATAAGGCGAGCCGCCCAGCGGCGGGACCCCTAAATCATTGCCAAACTAGGGGACTTCCCAAGTCTAAAGAGCACATCCATCGAGGGAAATGCGGCCAATCCCACGCATTCATCTGCTAAACAGCCAACCAAGGTAACACATGATTCCATATACTTCTAACCCGCTATTCCTTCTAAACAAGGCTAGCCCACATACAGGTTCCAGGTTCCTCCCTATGGCGGACGGGAAACCTCCCACTCAGTGTCATATTGCGAATAACAGACAAACGGCTCAGAATAAACCGGCATTGAGAAATAATCTCCATAGCCCGGGACTGGGCGGTGAGCCCATGAAATGTACGGTCTTTCCAATAAAGGTAAACCTTGAATGTGAAGAGCTCGCTCATATGCTCGTCATAGCGAAACCACACCAACTCACCTGACTACATACAATGAATCACATCCGAACTTTGAAGCGATAAGTTCAACGCCCATCCCGTCAACGGTCTCTCCAGGACGAGCAATAAATGGACTATATAGACTGTGACTCAGATGCACGCATAAACTATGCAACAATGAATAGTATTCTCCAATGAAAGCAAGGCAACACGCGACATTCTTACACCACTCCACTGAACTCATGCATCGCCAAGCAGAAGTAAAATTCGACCTTATTCGAATCAACAAGTTCGACCTCGTTCAAACATAAAACGGGACACAATCCGACCTCGTTCGGATTAGCACCCATGCGGCCCTCAGCCATCACCAAATGAAAGTGAAATTCGACCGGACTCGAATCAAGTGAAATTCGACCTCGCTCGAATCAAGTGAAATTCGACCTCGCTCGAACCAAGTGAAATTCAACCTCGCTCGAATCAAGTGAAATTCGACTCCGCTCGAATCAAGTTAAATTCGATCTCTCTCGAATCAAGTGAAATTTGACCCCGCTCAAATCAAGTGAAATTCGCTCGAATCAAGTGAAATTTAACCCCACTCGAATCAAGTGAAATTCGACCCCGCTCGAATCAAGTGAAATTCGACCCCGCTCTAATCAAGTGAAATTCTTCCTCGCTCGAGTCAAGTTAAATTCGACCTTGCTCGAGTCATGTTAAATTCGACCTCGCTCGAATGAAGCAAGATTCGACCCCACCGAATGCCCGATTGAAAGACAGGGGCTCATCACGAGAAAATCTGAAGATATTTTTCAAAAGAAAAAGAAGAGAAATCCATAGATATACAACCAAAGATAAACTAAATCTTGTTCAAAATTTACACACGTACATCGTCTTACAATAGGCCAAAACGGGCCCAAATAAAAAACAACAGCAAGCTACGCCAAAGAAAAGAACAACGAAAAAAACTAAGTACGAAAGCTACAAAACTTCATTTGGCCTCGTCTCCACCATCGCCTCCTCCATTTTCATCATCAGAAGTGAGCCCATCTTCGGTCTCAGCATTCACACCGGCCTCCGGTGACGAAGGGTAATAACCGCAGGCAAGACGAGCCTCAAGCGCTTTCGCACGAGCATCTTCGAAGACGGCCTCAGGAACACTTCCCTTCGCCCACAAGTCCTTGTATATGTCTCATTGGCCTTAGCATGGACCCATATCTCATACAAAGGGCGACAAACAACAATGGAGGCAGATTCTTGAAGGGAGTCCCTAGCCAATAATTGCGTCTTATCGGCCTCGAGAGCCAAAACTTGGTCCCCCAGGTTCGAGGCATCCCGCTCAAGCACACCGATCCGCTCCTCGAGCCTCGCCTCCCTCAATGTGGTCGTCTCCATCTCGGCCTCCCGCTCATATTTGACGAAGCGGATAGTTTCTTCCAGCACCGCTGCCCTCGCCAAGGCCGTCACTCGGGATCCCTCGGCACTCTCCAATTCGTCCACCTTCCCCAGTAACTCGGCCACTTTCTCCGTCCACTCTGCACTTAGACTGGCAACTCTAGTGGCATTCTGCTCAAGCTTGGCTCACAAGGACAACACCTTCGCCTGAAGGTCCTCGCATTCAACCGCAACCCCTTTTCCCACCTCGAGCTCCTTGTCTTTAATCCTGAGCAGCCTCTCGAGCTCGCTACATCTGCGGATAAACCGCACCAGATCCTCGTCCTTCTTATCCAACTCCTTATTGAGGGATCGAGTATTACTTCCCGCCCTAAGTTCCACACGCATCTCACGACACCTGTTGCGATACCGACGATACTTCGTGGCCATCTTCAAAAAGACATCGGCCCGCATTTCAGCCCGACGAGCACTTTCTATCTCCAGCATGTAAGTCTAAACAAAAAAACAACAAAATGAGAAAGAGAGGAAGAATCAGCGAAAGCAAAAGACACAAAACAAAGAAAGTAACGAAAGGAAACTCACCCTCAAGGCCATCCCAGCCACACCACGTGAAAAACTAGAGTCGCTTATTTCCCGAAGAGACCCTCTTTCGGCGGCGGAGCACATAAGGTCGAATTGGGGCACCAAATATACCGTATCTGACAACAGGTTAAAGCCCGACGGTATTTCAAGCACACGGGAAGGACTTCCCTCCCTTACATCGACTCTGGTAAAGCCTTCTTCGAATATCCTCATGTCCTCAGGATCGATGTCCGGATCGTACTCGTAGTAATCCACCACCATTCCATTCAACCTCTCATCAGCCGGAGAGGAGGCGCGAGCTTGCCGAGACGTTGATGGTCCAGTCGGAGTAACTGTGGTAGCCGCTAAACTCTGCCCCGATACCACAACGGCCTTTTTCCATGCCCGAAACGAGTATTATTTTCACTCCCAGGCCAGCATCGCATCCAGTTTCAGACACTATCGAAAACCCTCGAGGGCGCTCAATCAAAGACGTCTCCTCTGACGAGCACTTTCGATCTCCAGCATGTAAGTCTAAAAAAAATGAGAAAGAGAGGAAGAATCGGCGAAAGCAAAAGACACAAAACAAAGAAAGTAACGAAAGGAAACTCACCCTCAAGGCCATCCCAACCACACCGCGTGACAAACAAGAGTCGCTAATTTCCCAAAGAGACCCGCTTTCGGCGGCGGAGCACAGAAGGTCGAATTGGGGCACCAAATCTACCGTAACCTCTAACAGGTTAAAGTACGACGGGATTTCAAGCACACGAGAAGGACCTCCCGCCCTCACATCGACTCTGGTAAAGCCTTTTTCGAACATCCTCATGTCCTCAAGATCGATGTCCGGATCGGACTTGTAGTCATCCACCACCACGCCCTTCAACCTCTCATCAGCCGAAGATGAGGTGCGAGCTTGCCGAGACATTGATGGTCCACTCAGAGTAACTGTGGAAACCGCTAAACTCTGCCCAGATACCACAATGACCCTTTGCATGCCCGAAACGAGTATCGCTTCCATTCCCATGCCGGCATCGCATCCGGTTTTAGACACCACCAAACCAGGGTCAACCCTTGAGGGCGCCTCAATCAAAGACGTCTCCTTTGACGAGCACTTTTGATCTCTAGCATGTAAGTCTAAAACAAATAACAAAACGAGAAAGAGAGGAATAATCAACGAAAGCAAAAGACACAAAACAAAGAAAGTAACGAAAGGAAACTCACCCTCAAGGCCATCCCAGCCACACCGCGTGACAAACCAGAGTCGCTAATTTCCCAAAGAGACCCACTTTCGACGGCGGAGAACAGAAGGTCAAATTGGGGCACCAAATCTACCGTATCCTCCAACAGGTTAAAGTCTGACTGGATTTCAAGCACACGGGAAGGACCTCTCGCCCTCACATCGACTCTGGTAAATCCTTATTTGAACATCCTCATGTCCTCAAGATCGATGTACGTATCAGACTCGTAGTCATCCACCACCACGCCCTTCAACCTCTCATAAGCTGAGGAGGAGGTGCGAGCTTGTAGAGACGTTGATGGTCCACTCGGAGTAACTGTGGCTGCCGCTATACTCTGCCACGATACCACAACGACCCTTTCCATGCCCGAAACGGGTATCACTTCCACTCCCAGGCCGGAATCGCATCCGGTTTCAAACACCACCAAAACAGGATCACCCTCGAGGGCGCCTCAATCAAAGACGTCTCCTCTGATGTCATCCTTCGCCTTTTTGACGGGGCCTCTTCACCATCACTATGAGAAAGTTTGCCCGCCAAACGAACCGTGGGGACCGGAGTTCCCGACCGTGGAGTATCCTCCGTACGATCAGACCTGAACACAGACTCGATCTACGAAATATCCCAATTTCGGGCGCCCTCAACCGCAGCCGCCCCTAGTACGGGCCTAGCAGAAGAAGCTGGCTGACGAAAAGCAAGAGCGGGAGCCCGATTCCTTCATTCCCCTCTCCGACATGTCAATGAGACATACGACCAAATGAAATATAAGGCAAAGAAAAACACAAAGGGAAAAGTAACTAAGACCAAGACAAGGCGACTTACCGACGGGAGGTTTGCGCCCAAACCTCTCATGGAAGGGTGCCCATGCGCGAATTCCCACCGTGTGAGGCAGAACCAAGCTCACCCACCCGCGAATATCAGCAACTTGCATAGGGGGTAGTCTCATGGCTGCGATAACAATAATAATCAACGAGATCACTAGGGGAAAACAACCAGCAAGCGTTGTAAGAAAAGAAAAGAAGACAAGAAAGAAAGACCTACGGGCAAAATTCCACATCTCAGGGAACCCAACGGGGTTAGACACCACATGCTCTATGCAGACATAGAAGAAGATCTCCTAGAAGCGGCGGTTGGTCTTGTCGTCCATCCTGACCACTAGGCTCTTAAGGCCTCGGTGACGAAGATGTAGCATGGTGCCCTATGAAAATTGGGGACGAATATATGAAGTAGGTTTTGAAGAGAAACCCCACGGTCGTCCATCTCTGCAAACTTGATGAGCATTAAGAAGTGTTTGTATATATACGGGGTAAGCTGGGCCGGACATACCTCATAGAAGCGGAACAAGTCCGCTGCCAGAGAGGGGAGGGGAAGCGTGTATCCGATGATAAAAAGGTATGCGTAGAATGTGCAGTATCCTGGGCGGTGTATGTGCACAATGTATGAACCCGCTGGAACGAGTTCGATATGCTCAAGGATTCTCCATTTAGCTTTGAACGCCGCGACCGCTGTGGCATCCATCGTAGAAAGAATAGGCTCAGGCTCCTTCGGCAGGGCTATTGAAGTCAGTCCTTTCCTTCCCTGGGCGGGGCACCACTTTGTCCACCGTCGAAAAACATTCATCCTCCGACAGGCTCACTCTCTCTTCAAGGGAAGGTATATCACTTTCCCGCACCGGAGCACCAACGATGCAATCAGTTAGAAGAAGAACTACCCATCATTTTGGGTGATTGTACAGGTCGAGAATGTAAAGAAAAAAGGGTAACGACCATGAGTATTGCTGGCAGAAAAATAAATACGAAGAACTGGGGGAGAAGAAAGAATGCTTTTAGGACTTTCTTATGAACGATTGGGTAACACTACATTCGAATGGGAAACTCTTTCCCATTTATAGAGACATGAATATGCTGGTTTGAGAAACCAAGCATCGCCTTTTTAAAAAAATAATGGAAAAGCAATGGGAAACAATGCGCCACACGGAGAACGTGTGCCATAATGAAACCTGACGAACTTAATGTCATTTCAAACTAACACACTGGTCTGACGAAGAACTCAAAATGTCACATCATCATCTCTCTATAAGGTGCTCTCCAATCGCCCAAAAATATTCAGATTTCTCAATAGTTTTCGAATTGACGAGGTCCACCCATCATGCTCACCCAAAGGCGACCACAATAGGTGGAGGGACTAACTGTATGCGTCCAAATCTGACCACATGAGAATGGAATAAAAAAGGAATGGCGAGAAGGCGATTAAAGCGTGGTTGTATCCACAAGGCACCATAACGACGAGCATCTCGGCCACGGTCGAGGTCGAACTATCAGAAAGCCTTTACGGTGAAGCACACGCCATGTCACTTAGGGAGGTCGACCTAAAGTGCAAACAACAGATTGAATAGGGTGAAGGATTCCTTCCTCTGACAATGATGAATGACACGAGTATGATAGAATATTATGCACTTTCTTGGATCTGAAGGAAATGAAAATATAATAGTTCACAAAAATGTGGAATCTTTGTTAAAAGTTGTTCCTTGTATTTTCTTTGAGAACTTATCATTTTACAATTTTTCTTATCATATGGAATATTACATGCCTTTTTCCCTTCTTTCTTTATATTTATATGGGATATTCCCAAAGAAACCTAAAAGTACAAACAAAGAGGATATTCGGCAGAATATTCCCTCTAAGGATCCCAATATAAAAATAGCCATTACTTCTAGTTCTACTGCTCGACCTCGACTGGTTGCTGAGTTGTTCGACTCATGAGATTACGTCACTCGTAACAATTTGTGAGTTTCTCTCATCATCCTGTTCTTACCGACTTGATCCTCAATCTGATTTTGACTCATACAGTTAGTCCCTCCGCTTAGCGAGGTTGTCCTTTGGTTGACCTTGCTGAGCGGACATCGTCGGTCGTGCTTGGGAAATTCAGATGGAGGGGAATGAGTGGAAAGGAGTATGTACGGGGTGGCAACGTGGCGCTTCAAGAACTACAACTCATTGAGACGTCAGCTTAGGGCGACAACACTGCTGTAAGCATCATCATTACGCGTTTTCCGAACGCGTCGCATTGTTTCCCGTGCCTCTGCCATTTCGATTCCCATGCATCTGACAGTTGGCATTATCGATTTGGGTGCTTGTTCTCTAATAAATACTGGTGGGGAGCCCCTTAAGCCATACTTAACATTCTCCCATTTTCTAACCTTCACTTTTCATCACTTTCTTCCCCGCCCTGCTTTCTTGTTTCAACTTGCCTCTAGTTTTTGCAATCTCTGGTTTGAGCGATTTCTGCAATTTCTACAATTTCTGCTTCTCTTTGAGACCATATTCTTAATACTTGCGACTAACCAAAGATGGAAACCACCTCCCATGATTCTGACATTTCGTCTGAACCAACATCGTTGTCAGTGAGAATGCCTCCTCATGAAGACGATATTGATGTCGTTGCTGATGAAGACAACTTTCCATCCATGGACAAGATTATTCCTTGCAATGATAAAGACAAGTCGGATTTCTCAAAGTCAGCGACAAAAGAACTTGAGTCTGTACTCTATGAATTGGATGAGGCAGGCTTGGCCGAACTAAGGGCCAAGTACAATATTCCCCCCCACATCGACATGGTTTCGGTCGGTAATGACATGGTCCAAGTCCACTGTCCGGGGTATTGCGCCTTTTACGCGTACCCATTCCAAGTGGGCTACTCTCTTCCTCTTCTTCCATTGGTGGAGGAATTATGCCGATACTACCAAGTCTGCCCAGCCAAACTCTCTCCATACATCTACAAACTTTTTCTAATGCTGACGAAGTATGCTGAGCTGGCCAATCGTGGAGTCTTGATTCGTCACCTGCTACACCTCTTTGCACCGAACTACCGCAAGAGGTACGATGTTGCATCTTCATCATCGTGGGACCAAAGGATTGGTCGTGAAGATGGACCACAGAGCCAACCGTTGTTTCAACTTTCACTTCTTTTACGTCAAAACCGAGCACGTGGTGACAAATCCAGTGGATTCCCCAAAGTGTGGAACTTTGCTCGTAAGTACCTCTTTCAACCGATCCCTCATCCTATTTTTTTTTGTCGATGACCTTACTGACCTTCTTCTTCTTTTGTGCAGCCGAGAGGAAGCCTCCCATGTTGGTCGCTGACATTCGAGATTAGGTCAGCCAGATTTAGCCCTGACGGTGGGGGTTCGCGAGTGATCTTTATTCCACAAGAAATTTGGCCGTAGGACTTCTGCAACTAGTGAGTCTTCGATTTGGACTTTTTTGATTCTATGTTAATCATAATTTCCTATTTTCTTTCTTTTTGTTCAAGTTGAATTTATTTGGTATCAGGTCAGAGGACTTCAACGAAGAAGAAAGCTCTTACCCCCGCCTTCCGCTAGTCGAGTGCTTCCACAAGGTCGTTGCTCGATGCGGCCATAGGCGAGCCTACTTGGATTGTGGCTCCTTCCCCGACTCCGGCTTCGTGTATACCTAACCACCGTATAACAGCTCCGTTGGTGGGGTTTCTACTTCTCCTATTTTGCATTTGGTGAATGAGTCGTCGCCAAGCGAAGAGGAAGTAGCTCCGTTGATAAACAGAGGAAGAATAGAGTTTAGCGGTGAGGTGGTGGAGACTGAGGGGTTAACAGTGGGTGGTCCCGACCAGGACACAACTGCGTCTGAGGGCGACGTGTGCTTGGACGCAGGGATTCAACCCCCTTCAAGAAATGTGAACATTGCCGAATTGCCTGAAGCCGTTGGGGAAAGAGATGAACAAGCTGAGGAGGTAGAGGTCATTCCATCGAGTGATCCATCGCCGTAGGGGCACGCCGACATCCCTCCTTCTACCGAGGTGATGGGGAAGAACGTAGCCATAGATGATTACGAATCAGGTTCGACATCGACCTAGAAGAGGTCAGGATGTACAATGAAGGGTTTACTCGGGTGGAGGTGAGGACGGAGGGGACCACCCACAACATAATCATCCCCCTCGACCTAGATCTATTGAAGCGCATTGTGTCCATTATGTTCTCATTCTGAGGAGAGAACGTTGCAGACGCTACACGACAACGCCCTTTTGTTGGGCATACCGGGAATGTCCCTGCGGGTAAGTATTCTGGTTAATGCTCTTTGAATCTTCTCTTTTTCTCCTTTATTTTCACTAACTCTTTTCTCCTGTTTCCTCATTGCTAGACCCTCATTTTGGAGATCGAGTGTTCCCGTCGAGAAGAGAGGAGAAGGGATATCTTCAAGAAAATGGATTTGAGGTACCGTGAGTACCGCTCCAAACATCGTGCGCTATGTCTTCTGCTCGGCACAGATGGCATCTTTCAGGATCTTAGAGACGAGCTGAAGCAAAAAAGACGAAGATCTTGTGAGGGTATTCGAAATTTCAGCAAGGTCGAGGGGTTGCTTAGGGCCAAGGAGGCCGAGCTCGAGGTGAGCAGGGGGGTTGCGGCAGAATGCGCAAATCTTCAGACTAAACTAGCATCCCTGCGGGCTGAGCTTGACTAAAGTTCAACCTAGTTCAATTCCTTAAGCGACGAGCTGGTTGAGGCGACGACAGAATTAGGCAAGGTCGAGGAAGCCAGGAAGGCGGCTCTGGCCAAAGTGGCGGCGATGGAGGAGGTAGTTCGTGTCCTTCAATCTGGGCGGGCGAGTGAGGCTGAGGCAGCTGCACTTAAGGAGGCCCGGATCGATGAGCGGATTGGCGTACTTGAAGGGGAGATCTCGAATTTGAATGATAAGGTCGCCGCTCTTGAGGCCGAGAAGGTGTAGCTATTGGCTTGACTGTCCTCCTCTCACACTTCCTCCTTTCCTAACATGTCACGGTATTCATATGAATATTGGATCCATGCTAAGGCCCATTGGACATCTTTAGGGATTTGATGGCGGCTAAGAGGGTTACTGAGTTTGAGTTTGAGGGTGCTCGTGCTAAGGTGCGCGAAGCTCGAGTTGTATGTGGTTTCGACCCTGCTACATCGAGGAGGGATAGTGGTGAGGACGAACTGGATGGGATCGAGCATGACACTTGGTATGATGACGAGTACCCAGATGGTGGAGAGGGCGATGGCGATGAAGGTGGGGATGGCGTGGAGTTGTACTTTGTACTTAGTTTTTGTCCTTTTTTTGTGGGCGTGTTTCTAGCCCTTTGTAATATACTTTTTGGAATGGAATGATTATAACCTTTTGTTGTACGTTAATAGATCTTTTACTTTTCTTTGAACATTTTCATTCAAATGATTGCTTTTGAAGAGTTGTGTCGGTATGTGCTACTTCGAACATGGTCGAGTACATCTTTGATTGAATTTGGGTGAAGTCTCATGTCGTCGTAATTAACTCAAACGAGATTAACTTGTAAATTGAACTCAAGTTGGGTTGAATATGAGTTGAATGCGAGTGTGGTCGAATATAATTCTTTACTAATTCGAACGAGGTCGATGTGCAGTAATTTGAGCGAGGTCGATGTGCAGTAATTTGAGCGAGGTCGACTGTTACTCGTATTCAAATGATGTTGGATATGACTTGATTCGAGCGAGGTAGAATGTTACTCGTATTTAATCCAGACGAGGTCGAATACTAGCTGATTCGAGTGAGGTTCAATGTTACTCGTAATTAATTTGAACGACATCGTATATGAGTTGATTCAAGCGAGGTCGACTGTTACTCATAATTAATTTGGACGAGGTCGAATGCAAGTTTATTCGAGCGAGGTTAAATGTTACTCGTAATTAATTTGAACGAGGTCGAATGTGAGTTGATTCGAGCGAAGTCGAATGTTACTCATAATTAATTCAGACGAGGTCGAATGCGAGCTGATTCAAGCAAGGTCGAATGTTACTAGTAATTAATTGTAACGATGTTGAATGCGAGCTTATTCGAGCGAGGTCGAATGTTACTCATAATTAGTTCGAAAGAGGTCGAATATGAGTTGATTCGAGCGAGGTCGAATGTTACTCGTAATTAATTCAAACGGGGTTGAATGCGAATTGATTCAAGCGAGGTCGAATGTTACTTGTAATTAATTCGAACGAGGTCAAACGTGAGTTCCTGGATTGGTGTAGTGCTTAAACTTGGTTGAGACAGGTGAACATCATGTGTTTGCATACTTTGCTTTGCTTATACATACATTGGAGAAGTTTACATGTTTTTGTTGTGCTTATACATACATAGGAGAAGTCCCAGCCTATCTAGTCCCTTCATCGGCCGACCTGGAGAAGTATTTGAGAGGTCGAGCGATGAACTCGTACTGAACTTTGAGATGTCCTCTCCGTCGCCTTGTTAAAAACCTCCCCGAGAAAACCCAATTGGGAAAAAACTCAAATTAGGGAAAAAGAGTACGACTCGGAGAACATATGTCCTTAGAAGTTGAAGTATTTGAGATGGGCGACGTTCCAATTATTTGGTAGTAGTTTTCCTTCCATTTTTTCTAGCTCGAACGGCCATTTGCTTGTTGCCGCCGTAATTTTGTACAGGCCGTCCCAATTGGTCCCCAGTTTTCCTTCCCATGTATCCTTGCTCGCCTGTGTTTTGACCTTGAGTACATAGTCCCCGTCTTTGAGCGATCTGGCCTTGGCTTTTTTGTTATAGTACCGCTCTGCCTGTTGTTTCTGGGCTACCATTCTTACATAATCCATGTCTCTTCGTTCTTTGGCCTCGTTGAGGTCCTGTCTTCTGCTTTCGTCGTTTCTTGGCCCACTCTCATGTCAGTACCTTGAACTCGGTTCTCTGACCTCGACCATTATCACCACGTCAGTCCCATCGACTAGTGAGTACAATGTTTCTTCTGTGATTGTCTTTGGAGTAGTGTGGTATGCCCATAGCACTTCCGGCAGCAACTCCAGCCGTAGTGCCTTGGCGTGCTCGAGTTTCTTCTTCATGATATTCAATGTCGACTTGTTGGAGGATTCCACTTGTCTGTTTCCTGCAGGATAATATGGCGTGGAGAGTATTCTTTTGATGCGCCATTTTTTGAAGAACTCGGTGACCTTTTTTCCTGTGAATTGAGGTCCGTTGTCACTGTTGATACCCAATATTTTCCTCATATTTTTAAAAAATATACTCCCTCTGTTCCAATTTATGTGAACCTGTTTGACTGGGCACGGAGTTTAAGGAAAAATGAGGACTTTTGAAATTTGTGGTCCTAAACAAGTTAAAAAGGGGCCCAGAGTATTTGTGTGGTTATAAAATCTTCTCATTAAGGGTAGAATTGTAAGTCTAAGCAAAATTGTTACCAAATTTAGAAAGGGGTCATTCTTTTTGGAACGGACCAAAAAAGAAATAGGTTCACATAAACTGGAACAGAGGGAGTATATACTTTCAAAATAGTATATTTGTATCATCATTCAGCTTATAAGCCTATACAAACATTTTCATAATTTTCCATAATTTTTAAAGGCTTTAAATCAATTTATTTCTGCATTTATTATATAAATATCCAGTAATTATCCTTCACATTATTGTTATGATAATTTAATCATCTAAACTTATCATTTACACCAACATGATGTTTTAATTATTTTTCAATGCATTTTTTATAATTGCGTCTGCATTTTAGGGCTAATTGCACATTTTTTGCAATAGTAGCCCATATTCATGTATAATTGCATTATTTATGCAAGTAATAACTTTTATATTTTTATAATTTTCAGTAATTATTTTTAATTATTTTAGTTCACAAATAATATTTTTGTTATTTATAAATTATTTTTATAAATTATTTTTATTAAATATTGGGTATTTAAATACTAGCCCATTCCTAAACCTATATTTCGGACCAAAATTGGCCCAAAACCTAATACACTAGCCCAGATAACCCCAAACCCAAACCAAATTAACCCAACCCCTAACTCGGTCGCGACCCATTCCTAATAACCCGACCCAGCTCCCCTTTTAATCGTGGCCGTTGATCTCTGAGATCAACAACCCGTATCAAACCACCCCCTTTAACTACCCAAACTCCCTAACCCTAACCTCATTCTCGCCCGTCCTCCACCCTCATATCCTCACCTCCCTTATCCCTCCTAAGAACCCTAGCCGCCGCCCCTCAAAATCACTCCTAACCCCTCCCAATATGGTATTCCATGGTTATATTTTGCCATATACGGCCTCCCGCCGGTACTGGTTACTCTCCTGTACTGCTTGCCTAAACATGGCAAGCAGATCGCATCAAAATCGAACCAAAATCAGTTCAAATCCTTGACCTTTCTGCTATTCCGTCCATGTTCATCCTTTGTTCTATTGTGGGTACGAATCTTTGTGTATTTTCTGTTGATTCTTACTTACCCTAAAACTAGGGTTTTCATATCTCTTTAAATCGAACCAAAATTGGTTCGATTCTCTAATTTTTAGTATTATTTGTGTCTATATTCGTCCTATGCTACTATTTTGTGTATATTCTGGTAATATTTAGTTTTTCCTAAAAATTTAGGGTTCACCGGCTTATTCTCCTAATTTGATTTTTAATTGATTTATGTGTTCTTCTTTCCTTTTTTATGGTCTGATTGTTTGTATTTCCTTACTTACATACTAATTTGACCACTATATAAACCCACTCCCCTTCCCCTTTTTGGACAGAACTTCAATCACTATTTTCCCACTAAAACTGAGGTTTCTACACTGTATTTTCTTACTACTCTGCTCTGTTTGGCTCTTGGTCGGCTGAAAGCCAAGGCAACCGGTGTAACGACCCTATCGGTCGTTTTGAGCTCAAGCACGTCGTTTGGCGGTTTGAGGCCATGAACACCTTCATTCCAGGTATTATGACTCGTAGGCGTGGTCAGAGTTGAATTTCGGGAAGTTCGGGGTCAATTTGGAAAGAAATTCTCATTTCGGAAGCCTTAAGTTGGAAGAATTGACTAAGATTGGATTTTTTAGTAAACGACCTCAGAATCAGGATTTGAAGGTTCCAACAGGTTTGTATGATGATTTCGGACTTGGACGTATGTTCGGATTGGGCTTTGGATGACCCGGGAGCGTTTCAACGCATATTGTGGAAGTCAGCATTTTAGAAGAAATTTCATAAGTCTGGGTTGAAGTGCATTTCAGTGATATTGATGCCCGTTTGGGATTCCGAGTCTTGGAGTAGCTCCGTATGGTGATTCTGATGTTGGGAGCGTGATCAGAAGTAAATTCGGGGGTCCGTAGGTCATTTGGCTAAAGTTAGAAATTTGAAGGTTTTAAGAAGTTAGACCGGAAATGGAAATTTTGATATCGGGGTCAGATTCCGATTCCGGAAGTTGAAGTAGGTCCGTAATGTCGAATATGACTTGTGTGCAAAATTTGAGGTCAATCGGACGTGATTTGATAGGTTTCGGCATCGAATGTAGAAGTTGGAAATTTTAAAGTTCATTAAGCTTGAATTGGAGTGTGATTCATGGTTTCGGCGTTGTTTGATGTAATTTGAGGCCTCGAGCAGGTCCGTGGTATGTTATGGGACTGGGTCGTGTGATTGGACGGGGTCCCGGGGGCCTCGGGTGTGTTTCCAGATCATTTCGGGCTGTTTTGAAATGGCTGATGCTGGTGTCTGGTGTTGTTCTTAGCATTCATGGGGATCCCCTCGCGTTCACGAAGAAGGATTTGGATTCAGGGACTTTGTTCTTCGTGCTCGCGAACGGTGCCTCGCGTTCGCGAAGAAGAAAAATCTCTGTTGCGCAGGTCTGACTTCGGAGGCTCATATCTCACAATCTATAAGGAATTTTGAGATGATGTAAAAATAAAAGTTGTAGACCTTTGTGTTTAGTTTCTAGACATGTAAACCATTTAGCATTTGAATTTGGGTACAAAGAGTTATTTCTGGTATATTACAGGGTGTCCGGGAAGATGAAGAAGCAATTTGTGTTGCACAGAGCTGACTTTGGCAGCTTATATCACGAAATTTATAAGGAATTGGGAGATAACCAAAACATTAAAGTTGTATATCTTGGAGTCTAATTTTCAGAACATTAAACCATTTGTCATTTGGTGTTTCGTGCGAAAAGTTATGACCATTATACTAGAGGCTGTCTGAGAATAGTTTGGAATTGCCTTTCGAGATTTTTTGTTCTTCGCAAACGCGAGGGTAGGCCCACGAACGCGAAGAAGACTTTCCTGACAGTGTTTAAGTTTGCAAAAAATGGTTTAGGCTCATTTCATCTCATTTCCTTCATGGGAGACGACCTAGGGGCGATTTTGGAGCTCCATCTTCATCATCTATGTCAAGGTAAGTGATTTCCACCTATTTCAAGTTAAATACTTGGATTATATATATATTTTAACATGAAAATTCATGGAAAATTAGTGAAAACTTGGGGTTTTGGTAGAAAACCTAGAAATTAGTATTTTTTGGATTTTGACCATGAAATAGAACATGGGATTTGGAATAAATTATATATTTGAGTTCGTGAGGTTATGGGTAATGTTTATCTTCGAAAATTTTCAAAATCCGGGCACGCGGGCCCGAGGGTGATTTTTATCGACTTTTCGATCGGGGTTATGAATTGTTATAAATTGGATACTAATGGATATTTGAGCATATATTAATGGATTTGCATAATTATTGGCTAGTTTTGGGGCGTTGTGCATCAATTTGAATCATCGAACGGGCTTGGAAGCCGGTTATGAATCTTCGGAGCGAGGTAAGTCTCCTTTATAATCTTGTGAGGGGGAATTGTCCCCATAGGTGAAATAATTAAATATGTGCTACTATTTGTGGGGGCTACGTACTCACGAGGTGACGGGAGTCCGTGCGTAGCTACTATTATGCTTATGTCCGGGTAGCCTAGGACCCACAACATGCTCTATTTGTCTAACTTGTAACCTTATTGATGAAATTAAAAATGATTAAACCTTATCGAACTTGAAAAATGAATTTCCAGAAAAGATTTAAATACTATCTGTGTAACCATCAAAAAAGATTTTTATCACTTCCTTGTGTAATTGTTTCCTGATAAAATGTGAATTTACTATTTGAATACGTGTATCTATGAGTACCCGAGTCGCAAGTATGATTCGCGAGCGGGGTAACTCTATTATTAATATATGACTGTGTCACATGATCAATTCGCGAGCGGGGTAATAGATGCATCTATGGTTCGAGCCGTCCGACCCTTCGGCAGTGCACAATTTAAATTTATCGTTGGTTCGAGCCGTTCGACCCTCAACATACTTGCGCATGATATTTGCTGAGTATTTTCTGTGATTTTTAAACTATTTTCTGGCCTTGAATTATAAGTTGTCAACTGAAATGACGAAGACTTAAAACTTGCAAATGTGGAAGAAGTTGTTATTTCCTATCACTATCTGTTAATTAACTATGATATCCATGCTTAGTGTCATCCTTAACTATATTAAATTGACCTCTAGCAAGTTTCAAATTCGACCTCACGTCACTACCTCTTCGAGGTTAGGCGGGATACTTACTGAGTACCTGTATTTTTCGTACTCATGATACACTTGCTGTGCATTTTTATTGCACAGGTACATTCATAGATAGTGGCCCTGCTCGACGCAGTGATGTGGCTGACTCGGAGACTTAGACGAGCTGCACCATCCGGAGACGACCCACAGCCGACGGAGTCACCCTCATATGTATTGTAATTTATTTTAAATTCCTTGTCCAGTCTGTACTCCGGACAAGTATTGTAGTATATGTATAATTCTTAGAAATTTGCTCAAGCACTTGTGACACCGGGTTCTGGGATGTGTTTGGGATATATTTTATTAACAATGGATTGTTAAACTATCGTATTTACTCAGCAGATTTTTATCGATTATTATTATGTAACGAAATGAAAAGTAACGATTTCCAAATACTAAAATAGGAATTTAACTTAACCCTATAATGATTGGCTTGCCTGATAGTGGTGTCCGGCGCCATCACGACCTTATGACTTTTTGGTCGTGACAACATGGTATCAGAGCACTAGGTTCCCTTAGGTCTCACGAGTCATGAGCAAGTCTAGTAGAGTCTTGCGGATCGGTACGGAGACGTCTGTACATATCTTCGAGAGGCTACAAGGCTATTAGGAGTACTTCCCTTCTTGATTCCTCATCGTGCAGTTTGATTCCTTTGAGGCTTATTCCTACGTTTCTTCCTACTCAATCTTACGCGTCACGAAGCGCTTGCTATAAATCGGGAATTGAGGAATTGTAATGGTACTTCAGATATGGTGCGTGATGTTTTTCCATTCATAGTTGGTTGGGGCTATTGTCGTTGCTTTGCAGAACGATATTATGTGGTTTCAGCTCAGTAGTTGTATTTCTGAGATCTTGAAGGCTATGCTCAGGTTGTTATGATGCTCACGAATGGTTATCGTGCAGTAATGAGGTGATGGTAGGAGGCCTGCCCATATGTCAGGGCCGAGAGTGACTTGATGGAAGTTCTACTCAGAGCATGATTCCGAGATTTCAGTATTTTATTTTCGGCGGAGGAAAGGCAATTGGACTATATATGTTCAAGTTTGGTTGAATAGAGTAATAAGACTTGGCATTTTCAAGTGAGGTGGAATCTTCATCTGTGATGTGGTATTGTCGTCCTTGATCGAATAGAATGTGTTAAGTTCGCCGGTGTTATGATCTTCTACGATTCGCCTTTGGGGCGGGAGATAGTGAGATAGTGTTGAATAAGCGACTGTCAAAGATCGCGGTGTGCGGTGGTTCAGGATTGAATAGGCATTTCTAATGTTGATGGCTCGAGAAGGGGATCTTCGGAAGGGGTTGAAGTTAGTAGCAATCTATCGGGTCAAGTGCTACAAAGATAGATATTGGCCTAAGGCAACGGCTGGGCAGCAAGGGATGAGGAAGGACACGTGGGAAGTGTCAGGCAATGGTTAAATTTCTAGAAGGCCAGGTGTAAGAAGAAAAGTCGAGTAGTTGCTTAAAAAAGTGAGTTTGACCAAAGTAGGAGAGTGGCAACGTAGCATATGAGTTCTATGGTAAGATAGCTGCCCATCTGGAGGAGAAGTTTGAAGTGATTTGAGAATTTTAGTGGACGGTTATTGGGTCCACGGGCTTAAGATTTAAATATTGGTTATTACGGCGGGAGATTAAATGCAACAAAAAATGGGGTTGTTTGACTTGAAGAAGGATGCAATATAGCGGTGAATTGGAAGATATTGTCGCGCATTTAGTTGATGTCCATAAGGAGTTAGCGGGCTGGTGCAGTTGGTGAATGAGAACGGGCTTAGGATGGGGTATCGAGGTCGTAGCGATTGTTCTCTATGCAGCCACATTGGGAAATGGCTGATGCTGGTGTCTGGTGTTGTTCTTCGCGTTCACGGGGATCCCCTCGCGTTCGCGAAGAAGGATTTGGATTCAGGGACTTTGTTCTTCGTGCTCGCGAAGGGTGCCTCGCGTTCGCGAAGAAGAAAAATCTCTGTTGCGCAGGTCTGACTTCGGAGGCTTATATCTCACAATCTTCAAATAATTTGAGATGATGTAAAAATAAAAGTTATAGCCCTTTATGTCTAGTTTCTAGAAATGTAAACCATTTAGAATTTGAATATTTTTACAAAGAGTTATGACTGGTACACTACATGGTATCCGGGAAGATGAAGAAGAAATTTGTGTTGCACAGAGCTGACTTTGGCAGCTTATATCTCGAAATTTATAAGGAATTGGGAGATAAACGAAACATGAAAGTTGTATATCTTGGAGTCTAGTTTTCAGAACATTAACCATTTGTCATTTGGAGTTTTGTGCGAAAAGTTATGACCATTCTACTAGAGGCCCGCGAACGCGAAGAAGACTTGCCTGGCAGTGTTTAAGTTTGCAAAATATGGGTTAGGCTCATTTCATCTCATTTTCTCCATGGGAGACGACCTAGGGGCGATTTTGGATCTCCATCTTCATCATCTATGTCAAGGTAAGTGATTCCCACCTATTTCAAGTTAAATAATTGGATTATATATATATATAAATTTTAACATAGAAATTAATGGAAAATTAGTGAAAACTTGGGGTTTTGGTAGAAAACCTAGAAATTAGTATTATTTTTGGATTTTGACCATGAAATAGGACATGGGATTTGGAATAAATTATATACATGAGTTCGTGAGGTTATGGGTAATGTCTATCTTTGAAAATGTTCGAAATCCGGACACGCGATCCTGAGGGTGATTTTTATCGACTTTTCGATCGGGGTTAGGAATTGTTATAATTTGGATTCTAATGGATATTTGAGCATATATTAATGGATTTGCATAATTATTGGCTAGTTTTGGGGCGTTGTGCATCAATTTGAGTTATCGGACGGGCTTGGAAGCTGGTTATGAATCTTATGAGCGAGGTAAGTCTCCTTTCTAACCATGTGAGGGGGAATTGCCCCCATAGGTGAAATAATTAAATATGTGCTACTATTTGTGGGGGCTACGTACGCACGAGGTGACGGGAGTCCGTGCGTAGATACTATTATGCTTATTTCCGGGTAGCCTAGGACCCACAACATGCTCTATTTGTCGAACTTGTAACCTTATTGATGAAATTAAAAATGATTAAACCTTATAGAACTTGGCAAATGAATTTCCAAAAAAGATTTAAATACTATCTTTGTGACCATCAAAAGAGAATTTTATCACTTCCTTGTGTAATTGTTTCCTGATAAAATATGAATTTACTGTTTGAATGCGTGTATCTATGAGTACCCGAGTCGTAGGTATGATTCGCGAGCGGGGTAACTCTATTATTTATATATGACCGCGTCGCATGATCAATTCGTAAGCGGGGTAATAGATTCATCTATGGTTCGAGCCGTCCGACCTTTCGGCAGTGCACAATTTAAATTTATCGTTGGTTCGAGCCGTTCGACCCTCGACATACTTGCACATGATATTTGCTGAGTATTTTCTGTGATTTTTAAACTGTTTGCTGGCCTTGAATTATAAGTTGTCAACTGAAATGACGAAGACTCTAAAACTTGAAAATGTGGAAGTAGTTGTTATTTCCTATCACTATCTGTTAATTACCTATGATATCCATGCTTAGTGTCATTCTTGAATATATTAAATTGATCTCTAGCAAGTGTCAAATTCGACCTCACGTCACTACCTCTTCGAGGTTAGGCGGGATACTTACTGAGTACATTTTGTTTTCGTACTCATGCTACACTTGCTGTGCATTTTTATTGCACAGGTACATTCATAGATAGTGGCCCTGCTCGACGCAGTGATGTGGCTGACTCGGAGACTTAGACGAGCTGCACCATCCGGAGATGACCCGCAGCTGACGGAGTCACCCTTATATGTATTGTAATTTATTTTAAATTCCTTGTCCAATCTGTACTCCGGACAAGTATTGTAGTATATGTATAATTCTTAGAAATTTGCTCATACACTTGTGACACCGGGTTCTGGGATGTGTTTGGGATATATTTTATTAACATTGGATTGTTAAACTATCGTATTTACTCAGCAGATTTTTATCGATTATTATTATGTAACGAAATGAAAAGTAATGATTTTCAAATACTAAAACAGGAATTTAACTTAACCCTTTAATGATTGGCTTGCCTGGCAGTGGTGTCCGGCGCCATCACAAACTTATAGATTTTGGGTCGTGACAACCGGATTTATATTCTTCTCGACCTCTCTTGGGTGTGAACACTGCTCTGGGTTCATGAAATCCTTGGGAACTTGACACATTCAAGACTCTGGGTCCTTACTGCTGTTCTTTTCTTGTTTATTGAACAATCATTGGTTAGTTTCTAACTCTCGCAATGTTTGTTATTTTCTAATTAGCATGTTCTTTGAATTGCATGACCTAATATGTTCTCTTGACTATTTTTCCTGATTAATTCTGCCTACAATTGCTAGCTTAATAATGTCTTTGCACCTAACTTAGTTGATTTTGACATAATGATGCATGTTTAGTTTAATGTTGCTGACAACTCGAATGTTTTCCTTTGATTACATGGTTTAATCCTTGTTCTCTACCTAATTATGAACTTCCAGAGGTTAATTGATGTTATTAGCCTGTCCCAACTTGTTTAAGACATTTACTCTAAATGTAGTATACTCCTAGACTATTGTTACCACTCTATGTGTTCTTGCCATGACCAATCTGTACCTTTAATAACCTGTGATCTCTTAAAACCAATCTCTTTTGACTGATTCCCTCAATGATACCTGATCATGTTTGTATTATACTGCTTAATTCTAAGTTTGGTGTAACCTGATCCTTTAAGCTTTAAGTTGGTTGCATTACTTGGTTTTACTAGTCTGAGACCCTTACCTGTTAACTTGCAATCCCAGGCCCCTTGTTCCCTATCATATGTCACCCTGCCCAATGTGTTAGTTTGCTTCTTGAGTTCATGTTCTTTATGTGATTATCTTACAAGTTTGGAAATGCTTTTCCAAACTTGTTACTTTACTATTATTTTCACTGGTTGTTTCCTATTATGAGTTTGATTCTGGGGCTGGCTGAAAGCTAAAGCCCCCCCTAAGTCTCCTTTATCAACTTCCCTAGTGCGAGCACTACCCTGGGTTCTTGAAGCCCTTGGGAACTCTGACGCACTAAGGTCTAAGGTTCTTTGCCACTTTGTCCTAATTGCTCAACTCTCTCTCTCCCCCCTTATTTAACTTATTGAATAAACTAATTGGTTTGTGTAAATGGCCGTTCTTCTAGGACTTTTGATCAAATTATGGCTATTGGATGTGGGCTATTTTGTGTAAATGGAGATTGTTTCTGGGCTGTTGTGAAACTGCAATGATATGATATTGAAGGTCTGGCCAGGCTGGGTATACTTTGGGCCTGCTTTAGGCCCACTATAGCTATTTTATAACTCTGTAATTTATTTCACTCATTGGATCTGTAATGATGTTGTAATAATAATTGGGTGTTAGTAAAATTTGAAAAATGGGTTTATTTTAATATTTGCATGAAACAGGTAGAAATCCTGCCTATAGGTGTTTAATTTGCTCGAACATGTTCAGCTACTGCGTGTGTTAGATAACCTGCCTATAGGTGTTTAATTTGTTTAACATATTCTGCTTCTACATGTTTGTTAGATATCATGCCTATAGGAAATAAAATGACCAATGTTTCAATTTACATTACAACATATCCATTAGACACTATGACCATAGGGTCATATTAGCTTATGCTCTACAAATTTACATATTAGAAATCATGCCTATAGGGTGTTATTGCACAAAGACATTTTGAAAATATAAATATGGGCACAAAAACATTTTGAAAATTGGTTTCTTCTGGCTGTAGTTTGTCTGAAAAAATTGGTCTTTTAACTTCAATTTTCTGGTGTAAAACTAGGTTATTTGAGCTGTTATTTCTGGGTGTTATTGCACTGAGCTGTTGCTGCGTTGGGTTGCTGTTGAGAGCTCATATTTTCTTGGTTTTCCTTGACCTTTATTTGGTCTAGTTTCTGCTGTTTCTTTCCTCCATTTTTAGGTATGTAACTACATCTTTATGGAATAGAATTTCTGGTTTAAACCTTTGTGAATATCTGTGTTCAGATGTGTTTTAGCTTCAGTTTTTCAGATTATGCATATCAATTCATGCTTATGTCTTGCTTGTGTTCTTGGATTGTATGAATAAATTATGTTGTTTGAATCTTGTTTTGAATTTCTAGAAAAATGATAGCATGTATAAAAACAACATTAAAAGAGGTGGATCTGACCACCAATTGATCGGATTCACCCCATAACAATGCATAACCTTTTTCATGTTTGTTATTAGGAAAAATCAGTAGAAAATTACAGGTGTTTGATTCTGTTACTAAAGCCATGAGCAATTCTAGTTCATGCTGAAGCAGCAGTAGTTTAGAACAGTTATTTAGCTTAAGACATTCATTTTTATGTATGATAGGAGAAAAACTCTATTCTTGTATTCTAATGATCATGTAAAAGTTCTATCTTTGTAAAATAACTATATCCCCTCCCTTTTTTATTCTGGACTATTGTTATGGACTGGATCAACTTATTATTTTTAGTAGTTTCAGTTCTTGCTTTTAAATTGAATATAGGAGATGGGCCAGACTTATAAGATGGCCCAATAAGCCTGAATAAGTACCCTAGGCCATTGGGCCTAGGGTGTAAAGCCCTCAATTATTTTATTAAGATTGCTGATAGAAATTATTCTGATTTTTCAATCCCTGAACTCCCATTTAAGTCGTGTATCTATTTATAGTCCACTGGACTCTATAGCTATGTGGCCCAATAGTAGGCCATGCCTCAGAATCAAATTGGGTCTTTCTTACCTTATTGAACCTATGTAAATCTTGGTACATCCTTCTAACTAATACAACTTTTACGTTAAATAAGAAGAAAAAATATTCAATCTTGTTAGACATTTTTTTTGTCATCTATGATTCTAATTCGAACCATGCTTAATTGGATCCTGTTTTCATTTTTGTGCACTTTGCTTTCTTTACATAATGTTTCTTTGTTTAGCTGGACAGTCACTATTAACAATAGCTAGAACGTGACTGGCCCAGTACCTAGGCATGAAACTGGGCCAGATTTCAATATGGCCCAAATCTTGATTTTTAGACTAACAAACTTAGTCTTAGAAGACCTTGAACAAACATATATTTTGTAGTCCAAACTACCTCTTTCACTCTTAGACTAATATTACAAATAACTTCGGAAAACAAATAACTTATGAACATAGTAGTTTGCTTTAGCCCCATAATTAAATCATCACGACTATGGGTACGACTCCCGTGGCATAGTCGTAATACGTAAATCCCATTCGGGCGCACATTTATGTGACTCGACCATAACTTCAATTTTTAAAAAAAAATAAACATGTTATAAATTGTGGGTGCATTTCATGTGGCGCGGTTTGCAACGTGTCAAAAAATAACAAGTGTACGCCATCGTGACTTGTTTTAGAATAATTTCATAAATATTAAAAGCGGTTCAAAAGGTTTTAAAAATGCACAATAGGTTTAAAACATGTAATTAATTAGATAATTAGGCCAATTATTAATAGTAAAGCGACCGTGCTAATACCACAGAATTCGGGAGTGCCTAACACCTTCTCCCGGGTTAACAGAATTCCTTACCCGGTCTTTTGGTTCGCAGACTTTTTAAACAGAGTCAAAATTTCCTCGATTTGGGATTTTAAAATAAATAAATGGTGTCTCGGAGCACCGTAAAAAATCCGGGTGGTGACTTTGATTAATAAATAATCCCAAATTCGATTTATGTCACTTAAATTGAAAAAACTCCCTTATCCCACCCCTATCGGGAAAAAGGAGGCGTGACAGCTCTGGCAACTCTGTTGGGGAACGAACCCAGAATCTCTGGTTCAGATTTCAAGCATCCGAGCTTAGAATAGATATTATGATTAATTTTCATGATTATCTGATTTTTATGTGTTTGAGCCTAATGTGCTGAATGCCGCTTTTTACCGCTTTGATATTGTTTGGACTGTATATAGATTGTTACAAAACCCTCTCCTCTCTGAGTCTTCTAAATCATCTGGGAAGTGTGCACTTCATGTGCTTCTTTTTTGATAGAGTCATATCCCAATTTTAGAACGAGGTTCGGACAAGTTGCAAAGCCGATGAAGCTTCTGTATTCCCGGTAAGCTGCCTCCCTCAGCTCGAGCTGTCCACTCGGGTAAGCCAGGTCTAGAAAAAAACCCTAGGATTTAAACTTAGAATAACATAGCCTCATGCCAGATCTCTAGTAGGTGTGTTTATTTGCATCACGTGCATTTGACTTAGGGGACTCAACACAGGGGTTGGGTCCGTCTAGGACAGGTGAACCCGAAATAAAAGACCATACTGATGCATCTTACTTGCTATGTGTACATTATTTATTTCGGTTTGTTTGTTGACTGGCTAAACAAAGAAAATAATAGAAAAACCAAGAGTGAGGTAGGATAGAAATTTACCCGATTTTGAAAACCCCGATATTTGAAAATGCCTCGAAACTCTGCCTAAAGTTTTTGAAAAAAAAAAGAGAAAAAACAAGAAAATGTATTTCGGAAAATGAAAATGAGTTAGTATCATATTTTTCAAATTGCGTCAAAACTTCCAGAACTAGGCATGTTTGATTCTCACCGGTGTGGGATACGTAGGCAACCCTCATCGGGTCCAACACTATTTTTGCGAAAAATAAAATATGGAATATTGTCATAAATAAAGTTAGGTGATGCCGTTTTTGTCTAAATAGCCAAAGATGTCCCGACAGGGCGCCCCAAGGTTGTTTTTGCAAGAATAGCCACTTATGGTCTTTTTCAAATGTTTGACCAATTAACAAACACAACCCTAAAATCTTCCTTCCTGAAGTGTTGAAGGGCCGTATTTGCAAAGGTGGTTCGTTTTTGAAATACAATTTTGCAAAAATAACACTCTTCCTTTTTAGGTCAAAATAAATCATGGTTTTTATTTTTAACCAATCACTTTAAATAAATGTGCAGGATGAGCACTATTGAAAATATACCTTTCAAAGCTGTAGAGGAAATACCGATAGGACTCCATATGTGGTGGAATGACCTGGGGGAGGTCAGTATAGGTGTTGCGATAAAATCTTTAGGTGGGCTCACCGGCCTCTTGAAGATTAAGCCAAGGCTGAACATAATTGAGGCTTTAACACCATTTTGGGATCCAGTGCACATCGTGTTCCATTTTTCTGATTTTGAGCTAACCCCTACACTTGAGGAGATAGCAGGCTATGCTGGCCTTAACGAGAATCTCGGGAGCCGATACCAAGTGGCACCAGAGCTGTAACTCCTCACAAATTCTTGGACATTCTGAGTATTAGCCTGGAAGTCAAAGATGGAAACTTAGCTGAAGGATTCTGCACATTCTACTTCCTCTACCGTCGTTATGGGGACCCTCGTGGTTTTGAGGCTCTGGATACCGGTTTAACCCACCAAGGGAATCAAAGCAAATGGGAAGCACGTCGAGGATTGGCCTTCGTGGTAGATTTCTTAGGTACTCTAATCTGCCCAAGGAGTGATGGATATATAGAGTTGGGACACGTAGGAGTGGATGACTTCATGATCAAAAAGTCTAATGACACTCTTGTACCAATGATCCTAGCAGAAATCTATCGAGCTCTAACTGTTTGTCAATCAGGGGGAAAGTTTTTGCAATCTCCTCTACAGATATGGATGGTAGAACACCTTTGCCATCGCCCAGGTTAAATGAACTACGGTCTCACTGGTCTGAACTACATTGAAGAACATGAAAACCGGGTAGAGGGGCATGAGTTTCCGGAAGGTACAGAGGCATGGTTTGCACATTTGTGTTCCTTGACTGCAGGCCATTGAATGGACATTCGGCTGGCTCCCGGTCAACGAAGTTATTTATATGTCGACGAAGTGTGTTTTATTCTATTAATGGGTCTTCGGAGTATTCAGCCGTATTCCCCACACAAGGTTCTGCGACAATTGGGAAGGCACAAAACTGTCCCTCATGATGAATATTTGAGTCGACAAGTCATTGAATTGTGTCCAAGAGCTGCATTCTCAGAAGAAAAGGTCCGCCCGATTTTGCATCAATGTAGGTTTCTGGAGCCGCAGACTCGAGTACGGGATTTGTCCAAAGGTGAGGTAGAGCCTAGCTACACGACTTGGTATGGTAGAAGAGGTAGAGACCATCAAGAGCCTAAACGGCGCGCCAAAAGGCCCCACGTACAACAGTTCACTGATGAAGCACAAGAACAATGGAATTGATTAGAAAAGGAGAAAAGCTATAGGGCTACGATAAGAAAATTGGAAGGGCAAATCAGAGACATTAAATTTGAAAGTAGTTTGCAAGCCACTGCGGATGAAGGGGAGAAGAAAAGGTTGGCCAAAGAAAACGAAGCTCTCCGAACCCAGATTCAAAGGATAAAGATAGCTGCTGCGAGAGGAGCAGAATATATAAAAGACTTATAAACGGTCTTAGGCGGAAAGTGTGCGATTATGGGGATGATTTGGAAAAAGCCTAAGATGAATTGGCAAGAACCCGGTCAAAATTGGCAAAGAATGCAGAAGAACGGGTGAAGTTTGTTCAACAATTAAAAGGAAAGTATGACAAAGAAGTCACAAGTATAAAGGAAAAGCTAACCACTCTTGAGAACGAAATGGCTCAGCAAATGAAGAATTTTAAAGCAGAAAGGGAACATTGTTATGCCTTGATGTCTCAATTAGAAGAAGATTTGCAGCAGTTACAAGAGAAAAACCATAAGGCCACCCAATTTCTGGAGGCTAGGTCTCGGCAGATTGGACGCCTAATCCAGGAAAAGGGCATCATTAGAGAAAGGATTAGTGGAATTGTTGATTATGTCGTCACAAAATGCCATGAATGCAAGGATATGACCAAATCTACATTCTTCGTTGTTGTGATGATTTTTGTCTGTCAGATAATGGACGACCTATACTGCCTCCAAGAAGATATGACCCGCAGGCCCGCGGCGAGACCGACTGATGTCTTGCGGACCCCTGGAGTAGTATTGGAGGCACTTATGTATTCCTGATTTTCTTTTTCGAGTTTGTATTTCAGTTTCTTTTACAGTCTGGTTAGTCTACTTTGAGTATGTTTTGGTTTTTTAGTTTTTAAGAATGTATGTCGGAGTCGTTCTAATAGAGGAAAATTAGAAGTTTTTATTTATTGAAAATTTGAAAATCAAAATGTTTCTTTCTTTTCGCATTTATCCCTTGAACTATGTAATGATCTTATTCAGGCGGTGTCGTGATATGTAGGCAATCCTCATCGGATCCGGTCATAGCCATAGATAACAAAAAGAGAAAGAAAGAAAAGGAAAAAGAAAATAAAAGAAGAAAAGAGAGAGAAAATATTGAAAAAGAGCAAAGACAAGTAAAAATTTAAAATCTGGGAGACAACAAAAGCCGGGATGAGACACCGAACTGTTGCAAAACATGTAGAAAAACTTTTACCTGTCTAGGTGCATTGCATACCCCCAACGTGCGATTCCCTATGTGTTGAATGCCTCAACTAACAGTTTTGTTGTGTATGTTGTTTCTCTTTAAAGGTTCTGTTTTAGGTGGTTGGTTTTTGCGCTAATCTGGCTTCACACCCATACTTCACGAGATCTAAAGGGAGTGTCGAAATGACGTCAGAGATTCACCTACTAATCATCAACCCCTCAGAGGAAAGCCCAATATCAGTTATCCCAACATCTTAGTCAGCAATTGCTGAAGAAAACAGGATACTGCGTCGCCGCATGTTGGAGGATTGGGACGCTTGGTCTAACGGTAGAGAACCACCCAGTGCCATCCCTGGTTTTCCCAAATTGATTCCCAGAACAAGTGGAACCTCCAACGTCCCTATAAGTTACCCGGCCACCCCGTTCGGGTACCCAATTATGTCAACCCATTTCACCGGAATGCCTCTGGGTTCGCCCCCATGCACCATTTTCGGGAGTATGTTCTAACATATTCACCGCACCACCAATCTCTGCCACGACACCGCCAACAGTGTCCGGGTCAGGTTTCGAGCCGTCAGCTAGGGGTGTTCATAAAAACCCGAAAAATCGAACCAAACCTAAAATTGAACCAAACCGATTCTAAACTTTTATGGTATATATTAGTCATTTATATTTGTAGTCTAGTTCTTTGCTATTTAATAATCTAATTCTTTGCCTTTACATTATAGTTTGATTGATAATTTTCTTTCGCTAGTATAAAAAAAATTATTTCATGCTAAAAATAAATCGATTTTAATTGAGTACTTAAATTATTCATCACTATTTTATTCAATTATCATCAATATATCTTGGTAAATGATAAATTTCTCAAAGAGCAAGTGATTTGATAGTGTTATGTTAAAAATGTAGTCGCCGGAATATGCGTTTGGTAGTGTATGTCCCATATTTACGAAAACACCCGATAAATAACCGAAAAATCAAAAACCCGACAAAAACCGAATCGATAAAAAACTGATTTAATTGGTTTGGATTGGTTCCAATATTTGAAAAACCGACTTACTTGGTTTGGTTTCTTGTTGAGGAAAAACCGACCCAAACTGAACCATGAACACCTCTACCATCAGCCTTTACTTTCCAAACACCACTATTTCATTTGGACACGGCTCATGTCACTCCAAACTCTTACCCTCAAAACCCGCAATACGAGTCTCCCATGGGTCAAGAGAAAACTGTGAAGAACCCCGAGCAAGAAGAGATCACTCAGAAAATGAAAAGCATTGAACAAAGTCTTAAGAACATACAAGGCCTGAGTGGCCAGAAGAGTGTCTCTTACATTGACTTGTGCATGTTTCCGCTCGTTCATCTGCCCATCGGGTCCAAGACTCCCAAATTTGAAAGGTATGATGGACATGGAGACCCCATAGCCCACCTGAAAAGGTATTGTAATCAGTTAAGAGGAGCGGGAGGAAAAGAAGAACTCTTGATGGCTTACTTCGGGGAGAGTTTAACTGGAATTGCATCCGAATGGTATATGGACCAAGACATCTCTCACTGACACATATGGGACGATTTGTCCCGAGATTTCGTCAGACAATTCCAGTACAATGTGGACATAGCTCCAGATAGAAACTCTTTGTCCAATCTCAAAAAGAAATCTGCAGAAAGCTTCAGAGAATATGCTATCATGTGGCGTGAACAAGCGGCCAGGGTAAAACCCCCAATGGACGATACCGAGATGGTCAGCGTCTTCTTGCAAGCCCAAGAGGCTGATTATTTCCAAAACATGATGTCCGCTATGGGCAAGCCGTTTGCAGAAGCCATAAAGATTGGGGAAATTGTGGAGAGTGGTTTGAAAACGGGTTGCACCCTGAGCCGGTCAGCTATAAGAGCCACTTCCCAAGCAATCTAGAACGGGTCAGGGGGTGCAACAAACCGAAAAAAAGAAGAAGTAGCAATGATGGCCTCAAGTCTAAGAAACCCCCGTCAACCCTGAAGTTACTTTTCCAGCACCCCGAGACATTACTAGCCTCACCAAGATGCGGTATGTGCCATGATGCCTCAGCCTTATCCAGTAATGAATGCCCAGCCGTACGCCCGGCCTTAACAACATTATAACCAGAACCGAGCTCCACCTCCCAGAAACAACCCTCCTCACCAAACCCCGTATAATCCACGTCCTCCACAAAATAATTATAACGCCCATCCCCGTGAGCCACCTAGAAGAGATAACTTCACACCCATCGGCGAATCATATTCTAGCCTCTTCCTAAAATTGGTCCAAATGGGTTTGTTACAGCCAGCACCTCCAAACAGGAAAAACCCAGAGTCAGCCTCCTACCGACACGGTACTCGATGTGCTTATCATTCAGGGGCAAAAGGACACGACACTGAGGATTGATGGACCCTCAAGCGGGTTGTCGAAAATATAATAGAACAGAAGCGGGTGGTGCTGAGGAATGAAAAAACTCCCAATGTAACCAATAACCATTGCCGGCTCACAACAACGGGCCAATCATTGGGATGATTTGTGAGGACCAAGAGTTCGACCCAACTTTGAAAGCTATCATTGATGTAGAAAAGAAGCTCAAAGCGGCATCAAAGCAAGCTAAGGATGAAAAGAAAAGCAACCCACTCCTCAAAGCATAGGAAAGGTTGTGGAAACCAAGACAGGGGCAGCACCTCCTAAAGATGTCGTTCACTATGTTCCCAGGGCCCCCAGAAAAGAGCAGTTCGTGTTGAGTCCCTCCAAAAGGTTTGAGCAAAATGAGGTTACACTGAATGTACCAAAGATGTACGTACCAAAGGGGACTTATATGGCGCGGGGGACGATAATTTCACCCAAGCTGACTGAGCCCGTGGTTATCAACCGCATACCACAGAATCCCATGAAGGACCCAACTACCGTCCCCTAGAACTACAATAAAATAGTGGTGACGTACAAGGGAAAGGAAATCACGGGGGAGGTTAATGAAACGAACCCGGCTGAGAAATACCTCAACTTGAAGGAATTAAACAAGAATAAATTGAAGCGTTTTCCGCTTAAAAAGCCAGTCAGTGCTGAAGAAACAGAGGAATTATTCTGAAAGATGAAAACCTCAGACTACGCCGTGATTGATCAACTCAGAAAGTCCCCCTTCTCAGGTCTCACTTTTTTCCCTGCTGATATGCTCGAATGAGCATCAGAAAGTGCTGATAAATACGCTTAATGAGGCATATGTTCCGGCCAAGACCACGGTTGAGCAACTGGAAAGAATGGCGGAACAATTTTTTGAAGTCAATCGGATCTCATTCAGCTGAAATGACTTGCCTCCAGAAGGGGCTACCCACAACAAAGCTCTCCACTTGATCATTAAATGTGAAGGATACTACGTGAAAAGAGTTATGGTGGATGGCGGATTTGGGGTTGACATCTTCCTTCTCTCGACATTACAGAGAATGGAAATTGGCACTGAGAGGATTAGACCCAACAATGTTTGCCTACGTTCTTTTGATGGCATCAAGAGGGATATAATAAGGGAGATTGATTTGATCTTAACCATCGGCCCTGTGGATTTTGAAGTAACATCTCAGGTTTTAGACATGGACACCTCCTACAATTATCTCCTGGGAAGGCCTTGGATCCATGCCGCAGGGGCCGTACCCTCTACTCTCCACAAAATGGTTAAGTTTGAACATGAAGACCAAGAAATCGTAGTCCACGGAGAAGATGAGCAATCAATCTACAGGGACCCGTCAGTCCCATGCCTGGAGGCTAAGGAAGGTAGCGAGCACATAGTCTACCAAGATTTTGAGATTGTGGTCGCAGACTAGTGTGAGGAAGGAACCCCGTGTCCTCAACCCTTCTTATCAAGCGCATCAATCATGGTCGCCAGTGACATGATCAAACATGGGTACAAGCCTGAGAAAGGACTCGGGGTATCTTTGCAAGGCATTACAGAACCTATCACTTTGACTGCCATCGAGAAGTTCTTTGGCGTAGGTTTCCAAGACAGAGAGGCTGATGTTAAATGGGCTAATGAACGTAAGAACAATGGATGGCTCCAGCCTCAGCCAGTCCCGCATCTTGTCAAGACGTTTGTTAAGCCAAGGTACATAGAAGAAGAAGAGACCTTCACGGCCGAAGAAATTGAAGATATCTGTGGGGCAATGAGACAAATACTGTATGAGGCTCACATGGTCCAACCGGGTGAAGGATCAAGCATTGCTGAGGTGCAATATATGGGGCCCGATGCCAAGCTTCAAAATCGGAAGGCTACTCCGTTCCCAGTCAGGCGGGAATCCAGGTAGTTCAGTCTTTCCATCTTTTCTGCATTCTGAGTTATTTCAGGGTGTAACTCGAATGCTTTTAGTTTATTGTCTTTTAAATTCAGATGTAAACCCTCTTATTTTTCAAAATTCAATGAAATGAAATCAATATTTCATCTTCTATGAATCCCTTTCTTTATTCTTCCTGATTTTTGTTATTTTTCTTATCTCTCTTTTCAGTTCTAATAATGCGGACTTAAATAACATGACATGCTTGCAGACATCATGCTCAGATCCTAATACGATGTCTAACTGTGAAATAATTAATCAAGAACCGGAATATGATGAAGATGAGGCTTTTAGGGAAATAAACCGAGAACTGGAACAATGTGAGAATAAGCCTAAGCCAAACTTAAATGAAACCAAGCCAGTTAATTTGGGAAGTTCGGAAGAGGTCTGGGAAACCATGATAAGCATTCACGCTGATGAAAGAACTAGGGATGCATCGATCTAACTTTTGTTCGAATTCAAAGACGTGTTTGCCTGGTCCTATGATGATATACATGGACTGAGTGTTGATTTAGTGGTGCACAAATTTCCCACTTACCCCGGTTATCCACCTGTCCAACAAAAACAGAGAAAATTTAAAACAGACATAAGTGACAAGATCAAAGAAGAGGTCACCAAACAGTTGAAAACGGTGTAATCCGAGTGGTACGATACATCACGTGGTTGGCTAATGTGGTCCTAGTGCCAGAGAAAGATGGGAAAGTCCGAGTGTGTGTTGATTATCGGGATTTGAACAAAGCAAGCTCCGAGGATAACTTTCCATTCCCAAACATCCACATCTTTGTTGACAATTGTGCCAAACATGAGATACTGACTTTCGTACATTGTTACGCTGGGTATCACCAGGTTCTGATGGATGAAGAAGATGCAGAAAAGGCAGCTTTCACCACACCCTGGGGTACTTACTGTTACCGGGTCATGCCATTTGGTTTGAAGAATGCCGGGGCAACTTATATGAGGGATATGACCGCCATTTTTCATGACATGATGCACCAGGAAATCGAGGTAGGTAGATGACGTGATCATTAAATCCAGAATGCAGGACGGCCATGTGCAGCATCTGAGAAAGTTCTTTGAACGTCTGAGTAAGTATGACTTGAAGTTAAATCCAGCTAAATGTGCATTCAGAGTTCCATCTGGGAAAAGTTTGGGGTTTATAGTCAGTCAGAGGGACATCAAACTGGATCCAACAAAGATAAAGTCTATTCGGGATTTGCCCCCTCCGAGAACCAAGAAAGAGGTCATGAGCCTGCTGGGCAGGTTGAATTACATCAGCAGGTTCATTGCTCAATTAAATTTCACGTGTGAGCCCATATTTAAGCTATTGAATAAATATGCGGCGATTAGATGGACAAATGAGTGTCAAGAAGCTTTCGACAAAATCAAAGAATATCTGTCAAATTCCGCTAGTGTTGGTCCCACCCGAACCTGGAAGGCCTTTGTTCTTGTACTTGACAGTGTTAGAGAATTCTTTCGGATGTGTTCTCGGGCAACACGATGTGACCGGGAAGAAAGAACAAGCCATATACTATTTGAGCAAGAAGTTCACTAGTTATTAAGCAAGTACACTTTGTTGGAAAGAACTTGATGCGCCCTAACTTGGGTCGCTTAGAAGCTCAGGCATTACTTGTTGGCTTATACCACCTATCTCATCACCAGGTTGGATCCTTTGAAATATATATTCCAAAAGCCGATGCCCGCCGGGAGGTTAGCAAAATGGCAAATCCTGCTCACCGAGTTTGACATAGTCTATGTCACTCGCATGTCAATGAAAGCTCAAGCATTGGCGGATCACCTGGCTGAAAATCCTGTTGATGATGAATATCGACCCTTGAGTACTTACTTCCCGGAAGAGGAAGTAAATGCAGTTGAGGTAACTCCAGAAGACACCAATACTTGGAAAATGTTCTTTGATGGTGCTGTAAACGCAAAAGGTGTTGGGATTGGGAAAATCTTGATTTCACCCACGAGTCAACACTATCCAGCCACCGCCCGTCTTTGGTTCTTCTGCACAAACAACACTGCTGAATACGAAGCTTGCATAATGGGCATGAACATGGCATTGATATGTTTGCAGAGGAGTTGTTAATCATGGGAGACTCCGATTTGATTATTAAGCAAGCCCAACGTGAATGGGAAACTCGAGATGTCAAGCTTCTTCCATATAGACAACATGTGGAAGATCTTAGCAGGCGATTCAAATCCGTTGAATTCAAGTATATTCCTTGATTCCACAATGAGTTAGTTGATGCATTAGCTACCTTAGCTGCAATGCTGCCATATCCAGGCAATGTCCATATTGACCCATTGGAGATTCAAATCCGAGAAAGACATGGTTATTGTAATACGGTTGAAGTAGAGCCCGATGTCCAACCATGGTATCATGATATTAAAAGGTTCTTGAAAACAAAAGAGTACCCGAAGCAAGCCAATGGAGACCAAAAGAGAACCATTAGAAGGCTCGCCGGTGGTTTCTTCTTAAGCGGAGAAGTGTTGTATAAAAGAACTCCAGATTTAAATCTATTAAGGTGTGTGGATGCCAAAAAAGCTGAAAAGATTATGAACGAAGTGCATTCAGGAGTATGCGGTCACCATATGAACGGATACGTCCTCGCAAAGAAAATTCTTCGGGCATGCTATTACTAGATGACCATGGAAAAAGATTATTTCAATTTTGTCCGGAAATGCCATTAGTGTCTAATACACAGTGGCTTGATTCATGCGCCACCCACATAATTGCATCCCATGTCAGCACCTTGGCCGTTCGTTGCTTGGGGAATAGATGCCATTGGGCCAATCGATCTGAAAGCTTCAAAAGTACACAGATTTATCTTGGTTGCTATCGACTACTTCACAAAATGGGTCGAAGTAGTCACTTTCAAAGCCGTTACTAAGAAAGCAGTGGTGGACTTCGTGCATTCCTACATTATCTATCGTTTTGGTATTCCAAAAACTATCATTACTGACAACACTGCAAATCTAAACAGTCATTTGATGAGGGAGGTATGTGAACAGTTTAAAATCACACACCATAATTCCACCCCTTACCGACCCAAAGCCAATGGCGCCGTTGAAGAAGCAAACAAAAACATCAAGAAAATCCTCCGAAAAATGATTCAAAGTTCTAGGCAATGGAACGAGAAGTTGCCTTTCGCATTATTGGGATATCGCATGACCGTGCGCACATCAGTTGGAGCTACGCCTTATTTATTGGTTTATGGCATTGAAGTCGTAATACCTGCAGAAGTCAAAATTCCCTCTCTTCGGATCATTGTTGAAGCTGAAATTGAGGATGATGAATGGGTCAAAACCCGACTAGAACAATTAAACCTGATTGATGAGAAAAGAATGGCCGCAGTGTGTCACGGGAAATTGTACCAGCAAAGAATGACCCGCGCCTATAACAAGAAAGTGCAGCCTAGGAACTTTGAAGTGGGGCAACTCGTTCTAAGACGTATCCTCCCGCACCATGAAGAGGCGAAAGGAAAATTCGCCCCAAGTTGGAAAGGTCCATACATCATAAGAAAATTTCTACCAAAAGGGGCATTATACTTAGGGGACATCGAAGGAAATGACCCCGAAATGGTTGTCAATGCAGATACAGTCAAGAGGTATTATGTTTGATCCTTTTGTGATGTTGACGCTCCCCAATTGAAATGATGAAGGCTTTCATTCTCGCTACCCTAAACACTATCAACTTTTGTAAGCCCTTTTGAGTTGTCTATCGTTCCTTCATCACCCTCCTTGGAACCAAAACAAAAAAAAAATCAATGAAAAAAAAATGCTTCCTTGAACTACGTTCGACTTGATTCCGAAAGGATACGTAGGCAGCCTCTCTCTAGGGTTCAATCACACCAAAATAAAATTCCATATTTCCCTAAAAGTTTAAGCTGGGCAGATGTTGTGATAGTTCGGCGATGTTTTCGCCTGGAAGGTTCCAAAGTTGTAATTCAATACAAATTCTTTTCACCAAAATCCTGTTCAAGTCCTTCCGATCAATCGACAAAGATGTCCAAAATTAGAGGATACAATTATTTGGACCTGATGCAAACAAATGAGAGAAATAAAATGAGGGAGTCTTATCGGTGAAAACCCACACGGGCACCGTAAGGCGACGGTAAGCAAAAAATTAAAACGAGAGAGTCTTATCAGTGAAAATCCACAAGGGCACCGTGAGGCAATGGTAAGTAGAGAAATTGAAAATGGGAGAGTCTTGTTAGTGAAAACTCGCAAAGGGAACTACAAGGCGACAATGCGAAGAGAAATGAGAGAGGTTAGTTGGTGAAAACTTGCAAAGGGCACCACAGATCAAAAAAGGATAATGGGTCACTGACATGGACACGGTCCGGGGCAAGGTTTCTCAATCTCGAGGTATAATTGTGATGAATTTTTGAGAGTTAGATGGTTTTGCATAGACCGGGCATCCAGTCCAAGAGGCATGTCATGTTCATTGAAGGTCGCATACACTCCAGATAAGTCCTTCTTTCCTTTCTCCCCGAAAGGGATATTCCTTGTCTAAGTACATTGTTTCCGTTCCTTTGTTTATTTTATTTCAATCCCATTCGGTCTAACTCTGTTCCTAAATTAAGAAAAAGAAAGGATGGCAAAACTGATTTACAGGGCTCTCATTTGGCACGGGCTGATATGCAAAAGGCACCCAGCCTTGTCAGGGGCATCAAGTCAATCTCGACTGGCCTTAGGGGCCGATGCTTCAAACTCAAAATTCTTGGAAGGAGAAAATAAAATTGAAGTGCTTATAAAGGAAAATTGAGGTGAGAAGGCCGAGTCCCACGTGGCTAACCATCTCGACAAATCTTGAAAAGCCGAAATACTCCAAATGCTATAAAAACTGAAAGTTGAAGGAAAAAGTCAGACATGAAAAGCCGATAAAAGCAAAATAAAGTTGGAATGGTTAAGACCCACACGAATAACCGTTGCAACAGAATTTAAGGAGCCAAAATTTCACTGATGCTCCGGAAATCCAAAAGAAAAAGCAGGTGAAAAACCTACAAAGGAAAAACATAGTAAAAAATATTGGGTCCCACGTGACCGATCGCCATGGTAAAATCTGGAAAGCCAGGTTCCCCGGGGTCAGAGATGAAACCCAATCCCCATCAAGCAAGCAAGCGGTTGAGATCTTCGTCAAAAGGGCAAGTCGAGATCAAGCAAGTTGAAAAATCAAGGCCGCAAAACCAACCACTATTTCAAACTGACAATTGTTCTTTGTTTGAAGGGAATAGGTGTAACCCGAAAGCAACCTTGCAAGAAGCAGGTGCAACCAAAAAGATACTACGCAAGGGCTAGAAGCAGCTTTGCAACAACAACTCCAAAAGGGAAGGTTTCCTCTAAAATAAATTTCCCGCATTCACTCATTCTCTGAAAATAATTAAAATAAGAAGAAGAAATGATGTTGAAAACAATTCAAACCTGAAGTAGTATAGGGCCTCCAATCCCTAGCTACACCTTTCCCAACCTAGGATATTCCATTCCTTAGTTGATGCCAACATAGGGTCTCCATTCCCTAATTGATGCCGACACAACTCGATGTCAACCTAGGATATTCCACTCCTTAGTTGATGCTAACATAGGGTATCACTCCCTAGTTGATGCCGACATAACCCGATGATTCTTCCAATATAGGGTCCCACTCCCTAGTTGACAACAACATAACCTGGTGACCTTTTCCTGACGCCATCATAACCTGGCGATCCGTTCTTGACAACAGCATAACCTGTTGATCTTTTCCTGACACCAACATAACCTGGTGATCTTTTCCTGACAACAGCATAACCTGTTGATCTTCTCCTGACACCAGCATAACCTGGTGATCTTTTTCTGACACCAGAATAACCTGTTGATCTTTTCTTGACACCAGCATAACCTGGTGATCTTTTCCTGACAACAGCATAACCTGTTGATCTTTTCTTGACGCCAGCATAACCTAGTGATCTTTTCCTAGCAACAACATAACCTGTGTATCTTCTCCTGACACCAGCATAATATGGTGATCTTTTCCTGACATCATCATAACCTGGTGCTCTTTTCCTGACAACAACATAACCTGTTGATCTTTTCCTGACACCAGCATAACCTGGTAATCTTTTCCTGACAATATCATAACCTATTGATCTTTTCCTGACGCCAGCATAACCTGGTGATCTTTTCCTGACAACAGCATAACCTGTTGATCTTTTCCTGAAAACAACATAACCTGTTTATCTTTTCCTGACGCCAGCATAACCTAGTGATCTTTTTCTGACAACAACATAACCTGTTGATCTTTTTAAACATAGGGTCCCACTCCCTAGTTGACGCCAGAATAACCTGGTGATCTTTTCCCGACAACAACATAACCTGTTGATCTTTTTCTGACGCCAGCATAACCAAGTGATCTTTTCCTGACAACAACATAACATGTTGATCCTTTTCAACATAGGGTCCCACTCCCTAGTTGACGCCAACATAACTTGGTGATTGTCACGACCCAAAATCCTATTAAAGGTCGCAATGGCGCCAGACACCATTGTCAGGCAAGCCAACACAAAAATTTGATTGAATCTCTATTTTAATATTTTGAAACCATTTATTTTCACTACATTAAATAATAATTAATGACCTTTTCTGAGCAAATAACAGTGTCTTACTAAATTCAAATAATAATTAAATTCCAAAGTCATCCCAGAACCCAGTGTCACAAGTGCATGAGAAATTTCTAAGGAAACACATAAAATACAATAACCGTCCGGAATACAAATGGGACAACAAAAAAAAGTGCAACACAATACTCTGAAGGAGACTCTGCTAGCTGCGTGTCGTCTCGAGATAAGAAACTCACCTAAGTCCCCCTATCAGCCATGCCACTGCATCGAGCGGAGCCACTAGATATGCATGTACCTATGCAACAAAAATGCACAACAAGTGTAGTATGAGTACAAAGACAACGTGTACCCAGTAAATATCCCGCCTAACCTCAAAGAGGTAGTGACGAGAGGTCGACTTCGACACTCGCTAGAGGTCAATTTAATTTAATTAAATGAGGTGATAAACATGGATGCTATAATCAAATAACAAATAACAAATAACAATAGGAGATGACAACCTCTTCCATAAAGTATAAATTTCAGTTTCCGTCATTTCAATTAACAACTTATATCTTAAGGAAATTAAATCGTGCGAAGTCACAAAAAGTACCAGAAAATATCATGCGCAGGAGTGGGTCGTACGACCCGATCCAACAATAATAAAATGTGCACTGCCGAAGGGTCGAACGACGCGAACCATAGATGCATCTATTAACCTATCGTGGCGTACGACCCGCTCCCATGAGAGTAGTGGAAACAGTCAACCTGCTCGCGGAATATATTTGCGACGTGGTTACACATTCAAATAGTCAACCTCGACTACATCGGGAAAACAATTAACCAAAGATATGACAATTTCTCTTTTAATGGTCAAGAAGATGGTGTTTAATCTTTTTAGAAATTCATTTTCCGAATTCGATATTATTTAAGCATCTTAAATTTATCAGTAAAGTCACAAGTTCGGAAAGTAAAGCATGCTTTTGGGTCCTAGACTATCCGGACATAAGCATAATAGTTGCTACGCACGGACTATCGTCATCTCGTGTGTACGTAGCACCCACAAATAACGACACATAATTAATTATTTCACCTATGGGGAAAATTCACTCTTACAAGGTTAGAAAGGAGACTTACCTCGCTCCGAATTGTTATAATCGGCTTCCAAGCCCTTACGACGACTCAAATTAATGCACAACGTCCCAAAACTATCCAAATAACGGGCAAACCAATGAAAATATACTCTAATACTTATAACAATTCAATTTATATAAATTCTAAACTCCGCTCGAAAAGTTGACAAAATTGCCCTCAGGCCCATGTCTCAGAATCCGACGAAACTCACAAAATCCGACAACCCATTCCGATACGAGTTCAACCATGAAAAAATTATCGAATTCCGACATTGGATTGGCTTTCAAATCTTAAATTTTTGTTTTTGGAAGATTTGCTAAAAAACAGATTTTTCTTCAATATATTCATGGATTCATGATGTAAATGAGTATGGAATCATGAAATATAATCAATATAGGATAAGAAATACTCACCCCAATATTTTTCAGTGAAAATCGCCCAAGAACCATGCTCCAAAAATCCAAACAAAATGAAGGAAATGAGCATTTTTGGTCCTTAAGTTTCTACCCATCCGTCACTAAAAGTCCATTTTCATCACTAAAAGTCCACTAGAAACAACTTGACCATCCCCTATTGAATCGATCATAACTTTCTGTACAAATATTTAAATGATGAATGGTTTAACTTTATGGAAACTATAATCAAAGGGTTACTACTTTCATGTTTTGCAATTTTTCAGATTCCTTATAGATTTCGAGATATAAGCTTCCAAAGTAGGCTCCTCGCATAAGAAATTTCTAAGGAAATTGCAAAAACAGCTTTACCAGCCTTCATTCAATCGATCATAGCTTTCTGTAGAAATATCCAAATGATGAATGGTTTATCTTTCTGGAAACTAACATGCAAGGGCTACAGCTTTCATGTTTTGCAAAGTTTCATATTTATTATAGATTGCAGGATATGAGCTTCCAAATTCGACTCCACGCATCAGAAATGTTTTGGCGAACAACTTCTGCAACCGAAAATTTCAGATGCTTTCTTTGTCCGAAATCCATTTCGTTAACCTTTCGAAATCCACCAGAGGCCCTCGGGACCTTAACAATTATACCAACATGTCCCAAAACATGATACGAACTCGCTTGAGGCATCAAATCACATCAAACAATGTCAAAATCATGAATCGCACCCCAATTCAAGCTTAATGAACTTTAGAACTTGAAACTTCTACATTCGATGCCGAAACCTATCAAATCACGTCCGATTGATCTCAAATTTTCACAAAAGTCACATTCGTCATTACGGACCTACTCCAACTTCCGGAATTGGAATCCGATCCCGATATCAAAAAGTCAAACTCTCGGTCAAACTTTCTAAAAATCTTCTATTTATAACTTTCGCCAAATGACCCCGAAATGACCTACGGACCTCCAATTCCACTTCCGAACACCAAAATCACCGTACAGAGCTATTCCCAGACTCGGAATCCCAAACGGACATCGATAACATTGAGATACACCTCAACCCAAATTTATGAAATTCTTCCAAAATGCCAACTTCCACAATAGACGCCGAAATGCTCCCTTGTCATCCAAAACCCAATACGGACATACTCCCAAGTCCGAAATCATCATACGAACCTGATGGAACCTTCGAACCCTGATTCTGAGGTCTTTACTCAAAAATCCAATCTTAGTCAATTCTTCCAACTTAAGGCTTCCTAAATGAGAATTATCTTTCCAAATCGACTCCGAACTTCTCGAAATTCAATTCCGACCACACCTACGAGTCATAATACCTGAAATGAAGTTTCTCATGTCCTCAAAATTCTGAACGACGTGCTAGAGCTCAAAACGACCGGTCGGGTCATTGCATTCTCCCCCCCTTAAACATACGTTCGTCCTCGAACGTGCCAAAAACTACTCTGGAGTTGCCCAAAATAACAGTTTAACACCTCGTGTACCTGCCCGTGCTACAACAACCCAGTCGAGTACATTTGCTTGAACAACTCAGAAGATATCCTCTTTTATTTAGGAAAATGAGCCTTAGAGCCTAATTCCAACATCCGAACTCTCAGCCAGGCCTGCTTCCCATATACGAATACCGTATCAATCGCCACACGACGTATCAGAACATGAATGCATACCTTTGCTGGATTCTCACCATGCACCACATCATTCACAGAACCCAAATAACATTCTCTGACCATAATAACCGATATTCCCCGAATTTGATGCTCACAATTCCCCTCATGACATATATAAGTCTTGTTCCAACTCTTACAATACCACCATGTCAGAAGATGTGCGTAAAAATCCATAACCAACTGTCGAGTCAATAAATATTAAATCTCCCCTCTTAACTAGAATCATCATCTCTCTATGAACCAAATAGTGGTATTTTTTCTTTAATATACTTCACATAATCTTATCGCACTGATCCCTGATCCAATAATCTCGTCTCACCTAGTATGAACCGCTCAGGAAACAAGTCACCCCAGACAAGACCAAAAGTCTCATATGATGTCACAACGAGCCAATAGGCCACAACTCGAACGTGATACATAAGAAAAGTGAACTCTGGAAGGAACTACTCAACTGACAAAACTAAAATGAACTTTACTCAGAAAATAGGAAGCAAAAGACAAGAAAATAGATATAGGGAACCGTACTCAACATCACACTGTTGTGGCGTGCAACCCGATCCAAATAACATGCCCGTGGCGGCGTGCCACCCGATCCTTGCCGAGCTAAATCGCTCATTTCCACAAAATATCGAATATTGGTCACAAGCACGCTAAGTGCATAATACCATCCTGGGGAGACAGATAGAGCCATACGCTACAATACTCAAGCACAACTGAGGTGCGATATATGATATGAATCTCAAGAGCCATCCTGCTCACATAACACCATCGCTACGCGGAACCTCAACACATAAGAAATTATGAAGACGTTCCACAGCTCGCACGACAAAATATAATATTACATACAATAATCGACGACAGAACAACATATGATGTTCTAACATTCCTCCCCGAGGAGCGCTATCCTTAATTGAACACACCCGGCCCACATAGAGCCCATAATCATATTCAGATTCATCAATAAACCTCAAGCCGATTATGATCGCACCGCACTAGGATAATAGCCATTCAAGGGTCCATAATAACCCCCCTTTCTCCCATAATGTACAAGAACAACCATCATAACCGGAACAAACTTCCTCATTCCGCAACCAAATGAACCGAGCGCCCTCTAGGCATAGATTTCCAAATAAGCGATACTACCACATCCTTTATACTTGGTCTAAATATTCAATCAAGTAAGTGACTACATGTCACGCTTATACAATCTTTCCGTGAGATATGCTTCCACGACCTTCCACACAAGGTAGCAAGTCTGCAAATCCATGCCACCGGTCACACTAACGCTGTAATGCAAACCAAGAATCCATAACCATGATGCAAATCCTCTTTCACAGAACACCGATCTAAGGTGACGATGAAGGCAACACCAACTTAATCTAAACCTTCAAATCTCTTTCCTGCTCACCCGAGCTCGTGACATCCTTGTCCACCGAACCGTAATTCTTGAATCCTCAACTTCCGAATCCCACACTACTTGATGCACTTAATCACGCCAACCCGCTGGAGTACACGAATTTCATATCAGCTCCTGAAGCACTACTAGAGTAAACACTTCGTCATGTAGAAATTTTCTACTTTACTCTTTCCAAGAGAACCATAACCACACACAATTAAATTCTCATAACCGTAGAATATACAAATCCTCAAGTAGTGGTCTAAACCACCACTGCCCTCCCAGGATCTGTCTACACCTCACAGGCCATAATACCTAACTACTCCCAAATAAAACCAATTACGGCGGTCGTCAAGCCTCACACGTACCGTCACGAATCACATGCATAATCTAATCACGCTGGAGTTACTGATCGCTGCCACCATCATGCCAATTAGACTATGGCTAACAGACCTAACTTCTTCTAACTTATCCTTAACTTGTCTTAGAAATAAATATAACCCCACTCAACACATAGCGACTCAATCAGCACTCTTCCCGAGTGGCCTTGTATCAAGAGACCATGTTGTCTCAAATCCCACAACCCATCTCATACCCTCCTTGTGCGCGTGCTCGCATACTCAACTGATACATCCATTCCAAAAATTCCTCTACGAATCCGAAGTCTGCAAGTCGAAAATATCATAAAACATTCCGAACCTCTTTTCAATAATTGCTGCAAAAGCTCGATTCTTAATCATACCGCGGGCTTGAAATATTTAGAAACTGCATTCTAACCTTTGAATTCACTAGGACCATTATTGAGAATCACCCACTCCGACTTGGCCCCGAATACAATAAACTCCAAGGCTCTTCTATCACATGAACACCCTCTCAACGAAGCACATGACTGAATCACTACCCTTATATCTCACCTATGTACTAAGCATAATTCCTGAATCTTTTCCAAAGCCTAAACCTGATTCAATAAGGCCAACTTTTGCACTCATTTATCAAACCCTATGCTCAATTACCACTCATGTTCTTTTCCCTTAGCTGTAATAACTCACCAATACGCATATAACCAGAAACCGCACATGTAAACAACCATGCAGTACAATCATTGATGGTGGGGCTCTCCCACTTATCTTGAAGCTACAATTACATAACCCTGAGACCCACCGAGGTTCCTTCTTCCCCCATTGACATCAGCTAACGGTCCAAAAACGCATTCCAAACTCGAAGTCATGTTGCACCTAAATAAAAATCCATGGACCTAGTCGCTGTCCACCATGAATTCCCAAAATGCCTGCAGACTTTCCTCAAGGCGTGTGACCAGCCTACCACAGAACTCATATGTTACTTTGAAACTTTCCCACTTTGGCCAAGCTCACTTCTTTAAGCAACTACACGACTTTCGCTTCTCACACCTGGCCTGCTAGAAATTTAACCACCGCTTGACACTTTCGATATGTCCTTCCTCTTCCTTTTTGCCCAGTTGTTGCCTTAGATCAATGTCTATCTCTGTAGTACTTGAACCAGTAACTCACTGATAGCTTCAAACCTTTCCGAAGGTCATCTTTCTCGAGCCGTCGACATTAGAAACACCGATCCGATCATGAACCACCGCACACCGCGATCTCTAACAGCTGCTTCCCGGACACTATTTTAGATACCGTGCCAAGAAGGCAAATCTGAAGAAGATCATAACACCGACGAACTTAACACATTCAATCAAGGACGACGACACCACATCATAGACGAAAATTCCATCACACTTTAAAACACCAAGTCTCATTACTCTATCAACCCAAACCTGAATATTTATAGCCCAATTGCTTTTCCTCCACCGTAAATAAATACCGAAATCTCGGAATCACGCTATGCGAAGACCTCCTTTCAAGTCATTCACTGTCCCAACACATGGGCAAGCATCCTACCACCGCGTCAATTACTGCGCGATAACCATTCATGAGCATCATAACAACCTGAGCATAGCCTCAAAGCTCTCAGAAATACAACTACTGAGCTGAAACAACATAATATCCTTCCGCAAATCAACGACAATAGCCCCAACCAACTATGCATGGAAAAACATCACGCACCAAATCTGTAGTATCATTATAGTTCTTCAATTCTAAATTTATATCAAACGCTTCGCGTCGCATAAGATTGAATAGGAAAGAAGCGATGGCATAAGCCTCAAAGAAATCAAATCGCACGATGGAGAATCAATAGGAAAGTGCTCTTAACAGCCCTGTAGCATCTCGAAGATAAGTACAGACGTCTCCGTACTGATCCGCAAAACTCTACTAGACTTTCTCATGACCCGTGAGACCTAAGGGAACATAGTGCTCTAATACCATGTTGTCACGACCCAAAATCCTATTAAAGGTCGCAATGGTGCCGGACATCAGTGTCAGACAAGCCAACACTAAAAGTTGATTGAATCTCAATTTTAATATTTTGAAACCATTTATTTTCACTACATTAAATACTAATTAATGACCTTTACTGAGCAAATAAAGTGTCTTACTAAATTCAAATAATAAATAAATTCCAAAGTCATCCCAGAACCCGGTGTCACAAGTGCATGAGCAATTTCTAAGGAAACACATAAAATACAATAACCGTCCGGAATACAAATGGGACATCAAAAAAAAGTACAACACAATACTCTGAAAGAGACTCTGCTGGCTGCGGGTCGTCTCGAGATAAGCAGCTCACCTAAGTCCCCCTATCAGCCATGCCATTGCGTCGATCGGGGCCACTAGATATGCATGTACCTGTGCAACAAAAAATGCACAGCAAGTGTAGTATGAGTACGAAGACAACGTGTACCCAGTAAGTATCCCGCCTAACCTCGAAGAGGTAGTGATGAGAGGTCGACTTCGACACTTGCTAGAGGTCAATTTAATATAATTAAATGTGGTGCTAAACACAGATGTTATAATCAAATAACAAATAACAATAGGAGAGGAAAATCTCTTCCATAAAGTATAAATTTCAGTTTCTGTCATTTCAATTAACAATTTATATCTCAAGGCAATAAAACCATGCGAAGTCACAGAAAGTACCAGCAAATATCATGTGCAGGAATTGCCGTGGGTCGTACGGCCCGATCCAGCAATAATAAAATGTGCACTGCCGAAGGGTCGAACGATGCGAACCATAGATGCATCTATTAACCTATCGTGGCGTACGACCCGCTCTTATGAGAGTAATGTAAATAGCCAACCCGCTCGCGGAATATATTTGCAACGCGAAACATACACATTCATACAGTCAACCCCGACTACATCGGGAAAACAATTACCCAAAGATATGACAATTTCTCTTTTAATGGTCAAGAAGATGGTGTTTAATATTTTTAGAAATTCATTTGCCAAATTCGATATGATTTAAGCATCTTAAATTTATCAGTAAAGTCACAAGTTCGGCAAGTAAAGCATGCTTTTGGGTCCTAGACTACCCGGACATAAGCATAATAGTAGCTACGCACGGACTCTCGTCACCTCGTGCGTACGTAGCACCCACAAATAACGGCACATAATAATTATTTTACCTATGGGGATAATTCCCTCTTACAAGGTTAGAAAGGAGACTTACCTCTCTCCGAAGTTTCATAATCGGCTTTCAAGCCCTTCCGATGACTCAAATCGATGCACAACGCCCCAGACTATCCAAATAATGGGCAAACCAATGAAAATATACTCTAATACTTATAACAATTCAATTTATATAAATTCCCAACTCCGCTCGGAAAGTTGAAAAAATTTCCCTCAGGCCCACGTCTCGAAATCCGATGAAACTCACAAAATCCGACAACCCATTTCGATACGAGTTCAACCATGCAAAAATTATCGAATTCCGACATTTGATTGGCTTTCAAATCTTAAATTTTTGGTTTTGGAAGATTTGCTAAAAATTAGATTTTTCTTCAAAAACTTCATGGATTCATGATGTAAATGAGTATGGAATCATGAAAAATAATCAATATAGGATAAGGTACACTTACCCCAATGTTTTTCCGTGAAAATCGTCCAAAAATGGCCCAAGAACCGTGCTCCAAAAATCCAAAAGGAAATGAAGGAAATGAGCATTTTTTATCCTTAAGTTTCTGCCCATCCGTCACTAAAAGTCCATTTCCGTCACTAAAAGTCTATTTTCGTCACTAACAGTCAATTTTCTGCCCATCAGAATTTTCTGGGGAAATTGCAAAAATAACATTTCCAGCCTTCATTCAATCGATCATAACTTTCTATACAAATATCCAAATGATGAATGGTTTATCTTTCTAGAAACTAGAATGCAAGGGCTACAACTTTTATGTTTTGCAAAGTTTCATTATAGATTGCATGATATGAGCTTCCAAAATTGACTCCACGCATCAGAAATTTTCTGGCGAACAACTTCTGCAACAGAAAATTTCAGCAGCTTTCTTTGTCCGAACTCCATTGTGTTAACCTTTCGAAATCCACCAGAGGCCCTTGAGACCTTAACCAATTATACCAACATGTCCCAAAACATACGAACTCGATTGAGGCCTCAAATCACATCAAACAATGTCAAATCATGAATCACACCCCAATTCAAGCTTAATGAACTTTAGAACTTGAAACTGGTCCAGATGATCTCTGGAGGAAAGTACAGGCAAGAGAATACTCTGTTGTTGATCATCTGAACAAAACTCCCGTCCAGATATCCATTTTGTCGCTGCTACAAAATTCTGAGGCACATAGGAATGCTCAAATGAAAGTGTTGAATGAAGCATATGTACCCAAAAATATTACTAGTGGAGAAATGGCTAACATGGTAGGGCAAGTGCTGGAGAGTCACAAGATCACCTTTCACGAAGAAGAGTTGCCACCTGAAGGATTAATCCATAATAGGGCACTGCATATCACGATGCAATGTGAGGATAAGTTCATTGCCAGGGTTCTGATAGACGGATGATCCAACCTCAACATCTATCCACTGACCACTCTGAAAAGGTTGGGCAAGGGTTTGCATAAAATACGAGCAGGATCTATGAATGTGAAGGCGTTCGATTGATATCAAAGAGCCACAATTGGGGAAACCGATTTATGTTTGCAGATGGGTCCTACTTAGTTCAATGTCGAATTTCAGGTGCTAGACATATCCACCTCCTACAATCTGTTGTTGGGACGACCTTGGATACATGCCGCTGGAGCTGTTGCATCCACTTTGCACCAAGATGTGAAGTTTGAATGGAATCATCAAGAGGTAATCATCCATGGAGATGTGAGCAATCCCATTTACACCAATCAGACTGTTCCGGTAATGGAGAACATAATAAAGTTAGGCGGAGAAACTTATCATCGCATCGAGCGTGTTAACGCGATCGAGAAGTATAAATGGTGGAGTAGAAAAATAGAGAGCATGCTGGCATGGGCAGGGTATGAACCTGGTAAGGGGCTTGGTAATAATATCCAAGGTATCGCCAAGCCAATACAGCTGAAACGTCATAGTACAACCTTTAGGCTTGGATATCCGTATACCTGGAAGGAATATAATGATTGGTCGCCGCAATGACGTGGTATATATTACCTTCTTGAGCAGCCGGTGCCGCATCTGAGTCAGACCTTTCATCAGGCCGATACAATATGGGGATCTGAAGAAGAAGAAGCTTTGGCTGCACTAAGGAATTTGTTTTTAGAAGATGAAGATATGGCTTGCAGTGTGATAGTTAAGGAGGAGGAGGAAGAAGTCCTTACCATTCAGGCGATGGAGAGGTTCTTGAGAATTTTTGTTTTAAACAATATTTTCAGTGTTTCATTTCGAAAAACATTATTTGAGTTATTGAAAATCGCTTAGTTTGACATTTTAATATTTACCCATGGCTTGATGTTTTATTATTACTACTTTCTTTCATATCTTTCTCTCTACAATATTACTATTTCTTATCTTGATGAACCAACGACTGTGATATGTAATGAGACAACGCAACACAAGGACAGTGATTCAGAAGAGATAGAAAAAGAAGATGTGATTCCTGAGGAAATCATGAGAAGTTGAGAATTTTGAGAACAAGCCCAAGTCCAACCTGGACGAAACTGAGATAGTCAATTTAGGAGATTCTGAAACCATCAAAGAAACTCGCATAAGTATCCACTTTTCACCATCAGAAAAGGAAGAATACACTCGTTTCCTGAAAGAATATAAAGATATTTTTGCATGGTCATACGATGATATGACATAGTTGAGCACATCTATAGTGGCTCACAAGCTACCTACAAATCCAATGTGTCCGCCAGTGAAGCAGAAACTCAGAAAGTTCAAACCGGACATGAGCCTAAAAATCAAGGAGGAAGTCACCAAGAAGATCAAAGCCAAAGTCCTCAGGGTAGTTGAGTACCCAATTTGGTTAGCCAACATCGTACCGGTTCTGAAGAAAGATGGAAAAGTCAGGGTGTGTGTTGATTATCGAGACTTAAACAGAGCAAGTCCCAAAGACGATTTCCCATTACCAAATATACACATCTTGATCAACAATTGCGCCAAGCATGAACTCTAATCCTTTGTAGATTGCTTCGCGGGTTATCACCAGATTTGGATGGATGAAGAAGACGCAGAGAAAACAACTTTCATTACACCATGGGGAGTGTATTGCTACAAAATAATGCCATTCGGCCTAAAGAATGCTGGGGCCACCTACATGAGGGCCATGATAACTATCTTCCATGATATGATACATAAGGAAATAGAGGTATATGTTGACGACATTATCATAAAATCCAAGAAGTCCACTGATCATATAGAAGACCTGAGAAAGTTCTTTGACCGGCTGCGAAAGTACAATATAAAGCTAAATCTCGCAAAGTGTGCATTCAGGGTCCCTGCCGAAAAATGGTTGGCGTTCATCGTCAGCCGCCGAGGAATAGAGTTAGACCCATTAAAGGTTAAAGCTATCCAAAAACTACCACCATCAAAGAACAAGAAGGACATGATGAGTTTCTTGGGATGCCTCAATTACATCATCCGCTTCATAGCACAGTCCACAGTGTTATGTGAACCGATTTTCAAAATGCTGAAGAAGGATGCCGTAACCAGTTGGACCGAGGATTGTCAGAAGGCTTTTACAAAATCAAGGAATACTTGTCCACACCACCAGTCATAGTCCCGCCAGAACCTGGTAGACCACTACTACTCTACCTTGCAGTGTTAGATGGAGCTTTCGGTTGTGTTTTGGGATAACATGACGAGACGGGAAGAAAGGAGCAGGCCATATACTACTTGAGTAAGAAGTTCACACCATATGAAGCACAGTACTCTCTGTTGGAACACACTTGCTTCGCTTTAACTTGGATAGCTCAGAAATTTAGGCACTACTTCTATGCCTATACCACATACCTCATATCAAGGATGGATCCCCTGAAGTACATCTTTCAGAAGCCTATGCCTACAGGGAAGTTGTTCAAGTGGAAAATATTGCTGAGTTAGTTCGATATTATCTATGTAACTCAGAAGGCAGTCAAAGGACAAGCATTGGCAGATCATCTTGCTAAAAATCCTGTAGGAGGAGAATACGAATCCCTAAAAATATATTTTCCCGACGAAGAGGTATCATTCATAAGAGAGGCCATTGCTGAAGCCTATGACAGTTGGAGAATGTTGTTCGACGGAAAAATTTCAAAGGAGTCAGTATTGGAGCCGTCTTGGTATCAAAAACCGGTCAACATTATCCGGTGTCTGCAAAAATCAGGTTCCCATGAACCAACAATATGGCGGAGTATGAAGCCTGCATACTAGGGCTCAATTTGGCTGTTGACATGAATGTTCAGGAACTACTGGTGATTGGTGACTCAAACCTGCTGATGCATCAGGTACACAGAGAATGGGCTACAAAAAACATCAAAATACTATTGTATCTACATCATGTACAAGAGATGTAAAATAGGTTCACAAAGATAGAATTCTGGCATGTCCCTAGAATTCAGAACGCATTTGCAAACGCATTGGCCACCCTGTCCTTAATGATACAATAGAATTTTGGCATGTCCCTAGAATTCAGAACCTATTTGCAGACGCATTGGCCACCCTGTCCTCAATGATACAACATCGACCCCATTCCGGTGAGAATCCATAATCAACCGGCATACTGTTCTCATGTCGAATAAGAGACAGATGGAAATCCATGGTTCCACGACATCAAGGAATATTTGGCGAAAGGAGAATACCCAGAGCATGCAAACCATACTCAGAAACGCACACTTCGGAGGTTGTCCGATCACTTCTTCCAAAGTGGAGGAATTCTGTAAAGAAGAACTCCTGATCTAGGTCTGTTAAGGTGTGTCGATGCCAAAGAGGCTTCCAAATTGCTCGAGGAGATACATGTCGGAACCTGCAGCCCACATATGAATGAATTTGTCTTAGCCAAGAAGATACTCAGGGCCGGATACTTTTGGATGACTATGGAAACAAATTGCATCTGATATGTCCAAAAATGCCACCAATGCCAGATACATGCAGACATGATACGGGTGCCGCCAAACGAACTAAATGCAACAAGCGCACCTTGGCCTTTTGTTGCCTGAGGAATGGATGTCATTGGTCCAATCGAACCCACTTCTTCGAACGGGCACATGTTCATTTTAGTGGCCATCGATTACTTTACTAAATGGGTTGAAGCTGCATCCTACAATGCTGTAACCAAGAAAGTCATTGTAGATTTTTTCAGGGATCGTATTGTTTGCCGATTCGGGGTTTCAGATTCCATCATCGCTGACAACGTCGCAAATCTCAACAGTGATATGATGAAATCCATGTGTGAAACTTTCAAAATCAAGCACAAAAACTCCACAATATACATGCCTCAAATGAATGGAGCCGTGGAGGCTGCCAATAAGAACATAAAAAAGATATTAAGGAAAATGGTAGATAATCACAATCAATGACACGAGGAATCACAATATTCCTTACTGGGATACCGTATCACATTCCGCACATCAACCAGGGCAACTCCCTATTTGTTGGTTTATGGTACTGAAGCTTGTTTAACCAAAGAATTAGATTCCTTGACCAAAGCTATTTAGGATGAACGCGGGTTACTGATAATCAAGAAAGTAATACGATAAATAAAGAGAAATTAAGTAATGAACAATGTTGTAGTATGCAAAAAGTAAAGTCGATTGTATTCGAGAATTCAAATGATCTTATGGGTTACATTTCTTCCCTCTATATAGGGGTTTCCTAGTATAACGTTTAGAGCCTGTCATGATTGCTCATTAATGACTAATTATTACATTAATGAGGCGTTGCAAAGGATAACCGTAATTGTTGTATAGGAGTTATGTAACGTATAAGTCATTAACTGTTGATTCTCGAATCTGCCCGCAGTTTCGTCTGGGTTCACTATGACCGTATCACTTTTTAAGTTTCCCGTGGTTGATGAACTCGTGGGTTTATTGACTGTGCCTCTTTGTCCCGTACTTCTTTACAAAATCAAGTCTATCTGTTGCGTTTTCCTTGGTCCACGTAACTATCTGAGCTGTTAAGAATCTGCTTACGTGTGAGACTCTTTTTTACCAATACAGATAGTCCCCCCACTTACCATATATTTGTTGATTTAATATCTGGTAAATGGATACATATTTATGGCAGGAATATTTTGCCGCCGTTTTTCTCCCAAACATTGTATCTTTCTATGAACACAGGCGTCATTTGTCACTTCCATTTAATGCTCCTTCTACGTGTCCATTTCTGATTGGTTCTGCAATGACTCGACGCTTTTTAGGGCTTTTTGCGGCTGCGTCAGTCCCGAAGTGACACTTTTAATTATGACTTTCCATCATTGTTTTTCCATGTTTTGACGATTGTCTTTATGTATAAATACCCTTTTTCCTTTCTTTACTTCCACGAAACATTTTATAACTTGTTTCTTTTCTCGTAAATAATTTTCCATTGCTTTTGTAAGTATGTCTTCATCGAATCAACCCAAGAAGGTAATAGATGTGGAAAATCTTGCATCTTCTTCTGTTCCAATTAGGAGTCGGAGAGGAGGTAGGCTAAGGAATTTAGGATCTACTCCCTCTAGAGGTTCTTCTTCCCCAATAGTTTCTCCTCCTTCCGCTAGGTCTTTTCTTTCCCTTAGGGCTAGATCTTCTCATTCTTCGTCTAGAGGTAAAGATGATCATCTTCGTGAACCCAAAGTTGATGAGATTATTCCCGCCGAGTTTGTCTTTACTAGGGAAAACCCAGTTCTTGTAGACCAGTCTACTTCTTTAGATAGTGTGGAGAGGTATCCAACTATTATAACTGAAGGTCACGTTCCTCTTGTTCGTAGAGAGTGTTCTTGGGGGCCTGATTTCCCTGTTTATGTCCCGAATAGTAATCAAAGGATAACGTCTTATAAGACTGGTTATTCCTTTGTTTATACGTATCCTTTTACATTATGGTTTAGACCTCCTATTGATCCAGTTATCATCGAGTTTTGCCATTTTTTCAATATCTATTTGGGACAAGTTGGTCCACTGGTGTGGTGAGTTGTCGCGTGTCTGAGAGTTTTGGCTTCTTTAGCTTCAGTTTCTGTACTTTCAATCATCTTATTCACTTATATTCTCCTGTCTTGTTTCGTCAAGGGGTTTTTACTCTAGCTGCTCCGAGTAAAAGAGTGTTAGTAACCCCTGGTGATGATAAAGACAGAGGTTGGTACCTTCAGTATGTTGCTGTCCTCACTGTTGGTTTAGTGGGTGAAGAGAATCTTCCCTTCCCTGAGAAGTGGAACCGTGCACGTGAGTACTTTTTTTGGTTCGTATCTATTTTCTTTTTTCATTAGACTTGGATTGTGTTATTAACACCGTATCTATTTTTTCTTTTCAGCAATCATGAATACTGTTGAAAATGTCTCCGGTATTCGTGATTGGGTAGAAAAAATGTTGTCTGCCGCTCCTGTTGAAGAAAGGTCTTGGAAGTACTTCACGGGGAAGTACTGTTGGCTTGTAAAGACCCATGGTAAGTGGAGTTTTTCTTACTTCCTGTCTTACCCGAGCCTACTTTTATTATCGTTTAACTTTTCCCTTTTTGACAGGGTTTTCCGTCCGTGGGGTGTCTGCTTCATCTATCCCAAAGTTGTCTTTGACTCAGGCTCAAAATATCCTTGCTAGCTCGTCTTCCAAAAAGAGAAAAGTTGGTATCCCGTTTCGAAGAGGAAGAAGAAGAAAGAGAGGGTGCTTTAGTACACCAGTTACGAAGAAGGCGGGTGGTTTTGGACGACGAGTCTACCCCCATGACTCTTTCTTTTGTGCCTGCAGGTAGACCCTCATCTTCTGAAAATGATTCAAAGTCTCTAGTCCATGATTCTGTCGAGTATTTGTTTTATGAAGGTTTTGACCTCGCTCCCAATGATGTTCCCTTAGCTGTTGTTTTCCCCGACTCTTTAAGAGAAGAAGTTTCGTCGGTTCATTGTGTCTCTGCTGTTCCCACTCCTTTAGCCGTTACGTCTTCTGCCGTTTCTCTACCCATGATTTCTTTAATTCCTGGACCGTCTATTTCTGTTGCTGCTCCCTCCGTTCCTGCTTCCATTAGAGAAGTAGGGTCTTCCAGCAAGGAGATGCGGAGGGTAGTGATTGAGGTTCCAGCTGAAGGGAGTCTTTTCAAAAAGACAGGCGAGTCTGAGGTGTGGCTTAATCCCCTGATAGGTCCTGAAGAGAAAACCAAACTTGCCAGCCATACAGCTCTTACGTGGGCCAATAAAGTGGTGCACTCTTATTTGAAGGTATAGCGTAGCTTATCTTTACATGTGTTCACCTTTCCATGTCTAAACAGTTTACTATGTTTAACTGTTTTATCATTATTTTTTATAGATGCACCTTATTGGCTTAGAACTTATGAAAGAATTTCAAATTCGAATAATGAGTTGAAACAGCTGCGGGTTGATTTTGACAATCTGAAAGCACAATATGATGGCTTGAGGGTAGATATGGATGCTTTAGAAGAGGAGAGGAATACCTTGAGGAGTAATTTGAGGATTACAACAACGGAACTGGCGGTGGAGAAGGCTTCTTCTAGCCAAGTTGATAAGGATAAGAGTATTCTTGAATCTTCGTTTGCTGAAAAATTGTCCCAAGCCTCAGAAGAGATCAGGAACTTGAAGCATCTGCTAGGGCAGAAGGAGGAATATTCTGGTAAGATTGTAGAGACTCTCTCCCGGACCCAAGAAGAACTGCATGAAGCTTTAGACAAAGTCTGAATTTTGGAAGTGTCAGTTGTACCCTTGAGGGCCACCCATGAAGCTGCTGAAGCCGAGAAAGATGGATTGAGGGCTGAGCTTCAAGTGTGGGCAAAAGATTATAATGACCTCGAAGAGGCGGCTGCCGTTGATGTAAGCTGGGCGTACATGAATTCTCGCCTTGATACATTGATGGAGATGAGCCAAGAGGGTTTCAACCTCAATGCTGAAATTGCTAAAACTAAAGAGGCCATGGAGAAGATCCAGCGAGGTCTTGATCTTTCTCCATCTACTGATAAAACCCATGCTTCTCATGCCTCTTTGCCTCAAGCTGCTGCCGTTCCTCCTGAAGAAGTCAACTTTCCTCCTCATGAAGACTGAAGATCTGGTTTTCCTCTTTTTGTTTTATTTGGANTTTTTTTTTATTTGGATTGGTGTGGTTACCCCCAGCTCCATCGGGGGTAAGTTTGAAACTCTAAAGTCCTCAACTGACAACTTAGGGGCACCAAAAATGTAATTATTATGCGGCTAAGTACTAGTTAGTACTTAGTTTTAACTTAGCCTCTCTTTTTATATTAATGCAATTTTGAAGACTTTTTCTTTGAGTTTTGGTTTTACTCTTTAAGTCTATTGCATGTTTTGTTCTTCTGAGGAACGTTTTGCATAAAAATGCATAAATCACTCGGACCTTTTCATAGTAGGTGCAGTGTTTGTATAAGATTTAAGCCTTTGTTTATGATAGACTTAAATTATGAGTTAGGGCCCTTTTTGATTGACACTTTAATGAAGAAGACGTCTCAACTTCATTGTAATGCAATAGAGTGATAGGAATTTATCACATGTTTAAAGATGTTTTTGTGGAAAGTTTTTGTTTGAACTTCCACTACATTTTACATGTGTTATGATTATCATCTAAAACTCATGTTGCAACTGTTTTCTTTTAACAGATTTAATACTCACTTGTATTTCGCAACTGTTTTTCATAGGTAACAGTTTTTTCGAGTTAATACAAGGAAATAACAGTTTTTCACTAGTAACAGTTTTTGTAAGTATTGGGGTTTTTTACTCGCAACTGTTTTTATTTGTAACAGTTTTGTAATAAATACGAGGGAAATGTTTTGTAATTCGTAACTGTTTTATTTTGATAACAGTTTTCTGAATAAATACAAGGATTTTAATCTTTCATCCGTAACTGTTTTATTTGATAACAGTTTTTGAATAAGTACAATGATGATGATCTTTTACCCTTTAACTGTTTTCGTTACAACAGTTTTTGTATAAATGTAAAGATGTACATTTCTTCCTCGTAGCTAATACTTTGCCTTTTAACCTGAACATGATTCGAAGGTTTTCTTAAAGTTTAGGCTTTGTAAATCTTGTGCTGGAGTCTTCGGTTCTTTTAATTTTGCTCGTACCACTTGTCTTGCTGGGTAAATGGTTCTTTAGGCTCGAGCTTTTGACTTTCAATAGTCTTTTTTGCTTCATCTTGACCTTCCATATTATATAGTCCCCCAAGTGTTTGAGCTTTGAAGAATGAGATCTCGAACACTTGATTATTCCTTCTCTATGGTCCTTTCCCTGAAAAAGGAAAACGTACGAGACTCGAAGGTATATACTTTTTTTAGATGATGACTGCTTAACCCTTTAAAATGTCCATCAGAAATTGTGTTATTTCCTCGCGTCTTTGCAGGTCTAATATCATCATCTGGTGATGGGATAGCTTTTTGCCTATCATCTAAAAAAGTTAGTAAAGTTTAAATATTCAAAAATAAAATCAAACATGTGATACCTGACTGGGGGTACTTCTTTTCCTTAGAAGTAGTACTTCTTCAAGTGGATGGCGTTCCAGCTCGTTGGTAGAATTCTGCCATCCATGGCTTCCAACTCGTATGCGCCTTTCCCAGCTATACCTAGGACTTTATAAGGTCCTTCCCAATTTGGATTCAGCTTGCCAGCACCTGCCTCTTTTGTTGATTGGAAAACTTTTTTAAGTACGAAGTCCCCAATCTTAAAATATCTAAGATGAGCTTTGCGGTTGTTATATCGCTCTATGATTTGCTTTTGAGCTGCCATCCGTATTAAAGCTGCTTCCCTTCGTGATTCGAGCAAGTCCAGATTGATCTGGAGTTCGGCATCATTTGCTGGTTCCGTAGATGTTATAACCCTTAAGCTTGGCTCACCGATTTCCACGTGTATTAATGCCTCCAAGCCATAAACAAATGCGAAGGGAGTCTCTCCTGTGGCTGTTTTTGATGTAGTCCTGTATGCCCATAATACTGCCGGTAATTCGTCGGGCCAATTCCCTTTAGCTTTAGCTAACCGTTTCTTTATAATGTTGATGATGATTTTATTCGTAGACTCAGCTTGTCCATTAGCTACGGGATGATATGGTGTTGAGGCAATCCGTTTAATTTTCCAATTCTCAAAGAATTCTGTGATTTGAGAGCCTATAAATTGTGGGCCATTATCACACATGATCTCTTTCAGAATCCCAAAACGGCATATTATGTTTCGCCATAAGAAGCTTTTGACCTCCTTTTCCCGCACTTGTTTGAACGCTTCTGCTTCCACCCATTTCGTGAAGTAATCAGTAAGTACGAGTAGAAATTGTACATGTCCTTTAGCTGGGGGAAGAGGTCCCACTATATCTATTCCCCATTTCATGAATGGCCATAGTGATATGACTGAGTTCAACGGTTCCGCTGGTCTATGCATATTGTTGGCGAACCTCTGACACATGTCGCATTTAGATATGAAGTTTTTTGCATCTTCTTCCATCTTAGGCCAATAATACCCGGCTCGGATTAAGGTTTTTACCAAGGATCTTGCTCCTTCTTGATTTCCACAGTGTCTTTCATGGACTTCCTTTATCACGAATTCCGTCTGATTAGGTCCGAGGCATTTTGCTAGGGGTCCACGGAACATTTTGCGATACAATGAGTTGCGGACTAGACAATATCAAGCTGCTTTGCGGCGAAGTGCTTGAGCTGCTTTCTTGTCTTCATGTATGGTACCATTCTGCAAAAAAAAATTGAGAATTTTGTTTCTCCAATCCCAAGTTAAATTATTGAAAGATACCTCGTTCCTGTCTTGGTCGATTGCTGAATGGAAGAGGTGGACAACAATGGCATTGTCTTTATTTGTTTCTTCTGTAACAGCCGCGGGGTTTGCTAATGCATCCGCTTCTGCATTTTCTTCTCTAGGTATTTGTATTATTTTCCACGTTTCGAATTGTCTTACAAGTTCCCGTGCCTTTTCTAGATATTGTTGCATTCGAGTTTCTCGAGCGATGTAAGTCCCCAGTATCTGATTTACCACCAATTGGGAATCACTGTTGATTATGATTTGCTCGATTGATAGCTCCCGCTCCAGTTCTAAACCTGCAATAACAGCCTCGTACTCTGCTTCATTGTTAGTTATAGGGTAATATTTAATAGTCTGTCGTGACTTTTCACCTATGGGTGATATTAAGACGATGCCTAATTCGGCCCCTTTTATGTTAGAAGAGCCATCTGTAAATAGGGTCCACTGACCTAGATTGACTCCGTTAAAGAGCTGTAACTCTTTTTCTACCTCAGGGGTAATACTGTTGCTAAAGTTAGCTACAAAATCAACTAATATTTGCGATTTGATTACTGTTCTAGGCTGATACGTTATATCATGTTCACTTAATTCTATGGCCCATTTGGCTAATCTTCCTGGCAATTCTTGCTTATGCAAAATATTTATTAAAGGATAAGAAGTCACGACAGTGATTGAATGACATTGAAAATAAGGGCATAATTTTCTTGATGCCATTATTAAAGCTAAGGCTAACTTTTCTAGATGTGGGTATCTAATTTCAGCATCTAATAAAGTTTTACTTACGTAGTAGATAGGTGATTGCTTACCTTTCTCTTCTCTTATCATTACTGCACTTACAACAATTTCTGAAACTGCCAGGTAGATGTACAATCTTTCCCCTTCTTTTGGCTTTGAGAGCAGTGGTGGCTTTGATAAATAAATCTTCAAATTTTTGAGGGCCTGTTGACATTCTTCAGTCCATTCGAACTGATTTTGTTTTTTAAGAATTGAAAAGAATTTAAAGCTTTTTTCGGAAGACCTAGAAATAAATCTTCCTAAGCCGACTATTCTCCCTGTCAATCTTTGAACCTCTTTTTTATTTATTAAAATATCAGGTATTTCCTCTATAGCTTTTATTTGAGCTGGATTTACCTCTATTCCTTTGTTAGATACAAGGAATCCCAAAAAATTACCTCATTGTACTCCGAAAGCACATTTTTCCAGATTGAGCATCATATTATACATGCGTAAGATATCAAAAGTAGTAGAGAGATGCTTGAGGTGATCTTTCGCTCGTGTTGATTTTACAAGCATATCATCAATATAGACTTCCATTGTTTTTCCTAAATGTTCTTGGAACATTTTAGTCACTAACCTTTGGTAAGTGGCTCCTACATTCTTTAAGCCAAAAGGCATGACTTTATAACAGTAAGTCTCCCTGTTAGTAATGAAGGAGGTTTTTTCCTCGTCTGAGGGATTTATTTTAATTTGATTATAACCAGAGTTTGTGTCTAGAAAATTTAATAATTTGTGACATGCGGTAGCATCAATCATATGATCTATATGCGGCAAAGGAAATGAATCTTTGGGGCATGCTTTATTTAAGTCAGTATAATCTACACACACCCTCAATTTGCCGTTCTTTTTAGGTACCACCACTGTGTTAGCTAGCCAATTAGGATATGTTACCTCTCGTATGGAACCTATGTTCAAGAGTTTTTGAACTTCATCGTCAATCACTTGATTTTTGAACGTTCCTTGCTTTCTTTTCTTTTGTTTGATAGGCACAAATGATGGATCTTCATTCAGTTTAAGAGTAATCACTTCTGGTGGAATAGCCGTCATATCTAAATGGGACCATGCAAAACAATCCGCGTTAGATTTTAAATAGTCAATTAACATACCTTTTTGCTCGGGGGTTAACCTCTCCAGCAGTCTCGTACCAACATACAACCTTTTCTCGGGTTATTGTTCAGACAATAGAACAACCTCGAGTTCTTCCGCGGTTGTTTTGATATGTTCGTCTTCTTCTGGTTCGCGAATGAAGTCTGGTCTCGAATCTATGTTTGCGTGATCCAGCATATTTTTTATGATAATAGGATTTGTCTCGCTGGTATCTTCTCCTGTACCTGTTTGAATATTCTTTTCCTTTGTACACGATTGATCAAAGATTTCTTCCATACCTGTTTGGTCATTGGCCTCCGTTTGGAAGACTTCAACATCTCCCGTATCTCTTTTGTTGTGAAGTGCTATTGAGTTTATATTTCTGGAAGTTTGTTGGTCACCTCTAATTTGTCTTACTACCCATTCTGATGGGAATTTTATTACCTGATGTAAGGTGGATAGGACTGCTTTCATAACATGAATCCACAGTCTTCCCAAAATGACATTGTAAGCCATCTCTGTATCAATGACTTGAAATTTCGTGTTTTTGACCACTCCTTCAGCATAAGTATTAAGTTTAATCTCTCCATTGGTTTTTACTGTAGAATTATCGAACCCAGATATGGCTCGTGCCTTTGGGATCATTTGATTTTCCACTAGCATTTCTTCCACGACTTTTATTAAAATGATATTGACTGAGCTGCCTGGATCAATCAATACTCTTTTAACGTTAGTGTCATGAATAAGTAAAGATATTACTGGTGCATCATTATGAGGGAGCATCAGTCCACCACAGTATGCATCATCAAAGGTTATTTTGTCCTTATTCGGATCTTCTCGAACCCGCTTGCCATGGGTATTTGTGATCGTTGATGTTAATTGACAAACTATTTCATTTACTTCCTCTCCTCAATGTACCACGTTAACAGTTCGCTTCGGAGAGGGAGGCTTTGGAGGTTCCTGCCTGTTCTTCATGTATGCCTGTTTACCTTTATCACTAAACAACTCTGTTAAATAGCCCTGTTTTAATATATGTTCTATTTCACCTTGTAAAATTCTACAATCTGCGGTTCTGTGTCCATGATCATTATGGAATTCACACCACTGATATGGATTTCTCCTATTTGGATTCGACCGCATCTCTTTGGGCCATTTAACTGTGTCTCCCATATTTCTTAGTATTGAAACAAGTTCAGTATTGCTTACGTTAAAGTTATGGTCCCCAATTCGGGTATTACCTCTGGACCGTTCATCTCGATCTTTCCTGGATCTAGACGAGGATGAGCCTATATCTCTTCCTGACGGTCTGGTATTTTCGAACCTGGGATATGTGTCACGTCCCGAGGGTCCTAAGTAAGGATTGTACATGTTTTTACCTGACCTTTTCTCCGGTTCTGGATGTCTGGGTCTGGAATATTCCTGGTTTCTCGATCGAGCAATGATATCTTCTTCTATTTTGAGTTTAGTGTTGTACTTGTTATATACGTTGTTCCACGTCGTGGCTGGAAATTCTCTCAGACTTTCCTTAAGCCGTCTCGTGGCTTCTGAGCTTTTATCGTTTAAGTTGCTTGCAAATGCCATGGTTGCCTAATTATCAGGCACCCTGGGTAATTGCATTCTTTCTCATTGAAACCTGTCTACAAACTCACAGAGTAATTCCGTATCTCCTTGCTTTATCTTGAATATGTCTTCCATTCTTTTCTCAACTTTTTGTGCACCAGAGTGTGCTTTTATAAACGAATCTGCAAGCTCAGCAAAAGAATCAATAGAAGGGAGAAGAGAATACCAGGTTAAGGCTCCTTTTATGAGTGTTTCCCCAAATTTCTTGACAAGGACTGATTCAATCTCTTGTTTTGTTAAATCATTGCCTTTCGCTCCAGTAGTGAAAGCAGTCACATGATCACGTGGGTCAGTTGTTCCATCATATTTAGGAACATCGGGCATTTTGAATTTCTTGGGTATAGGCAAGGGCGCCGCACTTGGCTTCCAGGGATATTGAGAATATCTATCAACGTCGACGCCTTTGATAATCGGCGGTACTCCAAGGATTTGCTCGATGCGATCATTCTGTTCTTTCATTTGTTTCTGCATGGTTAACAAAAAAATTTGTAACTCATAATTATTAGTCATACCTGGTCTTATTTCAAGAGATTCATTTGGAGTGTCACCCCTGGATGAGTTTATTAACCCAGACTGAGGATTTTCCGCGATGATTGTATTATTTGGAGGCGGTGTCAATGGTGTTGGTGGTGCCTGTGGTAATCCTCTTGCAAACTCTTGCAAAGCTTGAACCACATATTCAACAATCATTTGCTTTATCCGATCCTGCTCTATCGTTTGCTCATTATTGTTATGATGGTTATTAGATTTTTTCGGGGATGACTCCCTTGAACCGCGTGGGGTTCCTCGAGGAGTTGGAACTGGGGTTCTATTTTTTTGCTGCTTGTTGTCGTCATTGTTGTTGTTGTTGGAATTCGACATAGTTTAGAGGATATCAATTGGAAAATAAACTATGATTATCAGATTCCCGGTAACGGAACCAATTTGTTTAACCAAAGAATTAGATTCCTTGACCAAAGCTATTTAGGATGAACGCGGGTTACTGATAATCAAGAAAGTAATACGATAAATAAAGAGAAATTAAGTAATGAACAATGCTGTAGTATGCAAAAAGTAAAGTCGATTGTATTCGAGAATTCAGATGATCTTATGGGTTACATTTCTTCCCTCTATATAGGGGTTTCCTAGTATAACGTTTAGTTCCTGTCACGATTGCTCATTAATGGCTAATTATTACATTAATGAGGCATTGCAAAGGATAACCGTAACTGTTTTATAGGAGTTATGTAACGTATAAGTCATTAACTGTTGATTCTCGAATCTGCCCGCAGTTTCGTCTGGGTTCACTGTGATCGTATCTCTTTTTAAGTTTCCGTTGGTTGATGAACTCGTGGGTTTATTGACCGTGCCTCTTTGTCTCGTACTTCTTTACAAAATCAAGTCTATCTGTTGCGTTTTCCTTGGTCCACGTAACTATTTGAGATGTTAAGAATCTGCTTACGTGTGAGACTCTTTTTTACCAATACAAAGTTGTCATTCCCGCCGAGGTAGAAATTCCAACTCTGAGGATCATACAAGAAGCTGAACTCAGTGACACAGAATGGATAAGGAACCTCTATGAGAAATTAGCCCTCATAGAGGGAAAAATGATGAATGCAGTATGTCATGGTCAGCTTTATCAGAATAGAATGTCCAGAGCTTTCAACAAAAGGGTCAAACCAAGACAGTTCACACCGGGGCAACTGGTACTGAAACGGATCTTTCCACATCAAGATGAAGCCAAAGGGAAATTCACACCCAACTGGAAAGGTCCCTACATGGTTCACAGAGTATTGACATGAGGAGCACTCATACTCGCAAAAATGGATGGAGAAATCTGGCCAAAGCCTATCAATGCAGAAGTAGTCAAAAGATACTACGTATAAACTATTTATGTTTCTTCATATGATGTAATTGAACTACGCTTGACCTGATTCCCGTTTAAGAGGGGATACGTAGGCAGCCCTATGGTTCGGTCACAATTCAATAATATTTCCATTTTCCCCACAATCAGAAACTGGGGCAGAATTTTGAGGAGGACCCTAAAAATTTCGAAGCAAGTTCAGCCAACAACAGCATACAAAATAGCCAGAAGGTCACTTAGTTAACTGGGGCAGAATTTTGAGGAGGACCTCAAAATTCTATGGTAAAGGAGGTTGCAATGTCTCTAATAATGTCACAGTTACTGGTTCATCTAACTGATTTCTAAATTGCATATTACTATGTCTTTGAAAACTATACACGCATACTTTTGAAAAGAAACTTTACTTTTTAGCCAAGAGCTACCCATGGTGACTTGAACAGGACCCTCGGGCAGAGTGGAGCAGAGCAAGCAGACAAAGGCACAAGCCAACCTCCCCCGCAAAACTCTTAAATTTTCTTTGGATACAGGAATAGGTCATCATCATGAGCATCGTCGCAACAACACAATTTCTATACATAAAACACATGTCAGCTAAGAATACTTCACTCTTACTCTTACATTTGCATGAGACTAAGCCATGTCTCAATTACTGCTTGAGGCTAATCCCTGCCTCCTATTTGCATAAGGCTAAGCATTGACTTCTCTTTGCATGAGACTAAGCTCTGTCTCAATTCTCGCATGAGGCTAAGCCATGCCTCCCCACTTGCATAAGTCTAAGCATTGCCTTCTCTTTGCATGAGACTAAGCTCTATCTCAATTCCTGCATGAGGCTAAGCCCTGCCTCCCCTCTTGCATAAAGGCTAAGCATTGCCTTCTCTTTGCATGAGACTAAGCCCTATCTCAATTCGCATGAGGCTAAGCCCTGCCTCCCATTTGCATAAGGCTAAGCACTGCCTTCTCTTTGCATGAGACTAAGCCCTATCTCAATTCGCATGAGGCTAAGCCCTGCCTCCCATTTGCATAAGGCTAAGCACTGCCTTCTCTTTGCATGAGACTAAGCTCTATCTCAATTCCTGCATAAGGCTAAGCCCTGCCTCCCCACTTGCATAAGGCTAAGCACTGCCTTCTCTTTGCATGAGACTAAGCTTTGTCTCAATTCTTGCATGAGGCTAAGCCCTGCCTACCATTTTCATAAGGCTAAGCATTACCTTATCTTTGCATGAGACTAAGCTTTGTCTCAATTCATGCATGAGGCTAAGCCCTGCCTCCCCACTTGCATAAAGGCTAATCATTGCCTTCTCTTTGCATGAAACTAAGCTCTGTCTCAATCCTTGCATGAGGCTAAGCCCTGCCTCCCATTCTGTATAAGGCTAATCATTGCCTTCTCTTTTCATGAGACTAAGCCCTGTCTTAATCCTTGCATGAGGCTAAGCCCTACCGCCCATTCTGCATAAGGCTAAGCATTGCCTTCTCCTAACATGGGACTAAGCACTGTCTCGAATCTTGCACGAGACTAAGCATTTCCTCTCTTTGCATAAATACATATATTGCTCTAGCCTAAACCTCGCATTACTCTTTTCTCTCGGGGCTAAGCTCTGCCCTAAACTCTACGCAAGACTAAGCTCTGTCTTGTTATCACCTTTAGCATCATGTCTCTGCACCTCATGGGTTGTTATATAGCCAACTTGTTCGAAGGCGTCATAGTCTGGAGGCACCATCCTCATAGCCAGAAGACACCATGCCATGGCTTGAGGATCTCTCAAAGCTTGCACATCATTATTCAAAGTCATCATGGTTAGGAGGCACCATCTTCATGGCCCGAGAACATAATTTCATGGCCTGAAAATCCCTTACCATACAATTCATGGCCCGGGACATCTCTAAGGACGTCATCCTCATCGTCCAAAGACAGTCTTCATGGTCTAAAGGGAATTTGCATCATGTCTAAGTTTACACAATAATTTATACACAGGTGCTTGCAATTGTATTTTTGTGAGTTTACAGGTGATCCGGTAAGTAACTGTTATCCTAACGGGAGTAATCCCGCTCCAGTATCCATCCAACGTCCACATCCTTCAAATTATTTCAAACATAGTCGTTCATCATCTGTTATACCCATAACCGTTTCAAACCCCAATTAACCTATTTGGAATATCTTGTCCGTTCTTGCAACAACTCCATTGGTTTACTCCATCATTGGATCCAGAACTACACACGTCCTGATTCCTGCAAAACCAGGGATATGTAGGCAGCTCAGAAACCAGAGTGCGGCCTATATCTTTCAAATCACCCTATTCGGGCAAAATCGATCATCATTTCTTTACCCGACAACTCTTTCATCCTTCCCGGGTAAACAGGGGCAACTGATGATACCCAATTTTTCCCTCATTTATTTTAAATATACATATATACCTTCAAAATAGTGCATGATCATCATCAAACATTTTTCATAATTTTCTATAATTTTTAAAGGCTTTTATCAATTTATTCCTGCATTTTTATTATATAAATAATTATTAATTGCATAAAAAATAATTTTTATGATGATTTATCATTTAATTTTAATCATTTATATCCATATTACGCTTTAAATATTTTTGATGCATTTTTCATAATCATATTTGCATCCTTAGACTAGAATTGCATATTTTGAAATAGTAGCCCATATATCTGCATAATTACATTATTTATACGAAAAATGACTTTTTCTATTTTTATAATGTTAAGTAATTATTTTAAAATATTTTTTTGCACAAGTGATATTTTTGTTGTTTATTAATTTTTTTTGCTATTCATTTGTTAAATTGGGTATTTAAAATCTAGCCCCCTAAAAACCCAAATTTCGGACTAAACCAACACCCCTTTACCATCCCAATTGCCTAAAACCCATACCCAAACTCTTGGCCCAAACATTTAAGCCCAATCCATAACCCCAACCCATTCCGGAACCGACCCAATGCCCTTTTAATCACAGCTGTTGATCTCTGAAGATCAACGACTTGTATCACTCCCCCCTTTTAATTAACCTACCCGTCTAAACCCTAACCCTCATAACACCTAGACCGCCATCTCTATACTCTCCCCCTCTCCTTCATCTTCTTCCTCTCAATACCCTAGCGTCGTCACCCAAATCCTTCTGATTCCAACCCCAAAATGGAATCAATCTACGATTCCTTTACCTTATTCGACCCCTCCTCCTTACTGGCTACCCGTTTTGGTATTACCTAATTGCTTGCCTAATATGGAAAGAGGATCTTGTAAGAATTGAACCAAAAGTGGTTCAAATCCTTAACCTGCTATCTATTTCATCTGTGTTCATCGCTTGTTCTTTGTGGGTACGGTTATTTTCGTATCTCTCACTATTCGTACTTAACCCTAAGGTTAGGGTTTTCAGATCCTTTTTTATTCGAACCAAAATTGCTTCAAACTTTAATTTTAAGTTCTATCCCGTCTATATTCGTCCTATTATGCTTAAATCTGCCTATTTTGTCATTTTCTTTTACTTACCCCAAATTAGGGTTTCTTACTCTAAAATTTGAATCATATCTGGTTTGATTATGTGTTTACTTTTAATAATTTCTTGTCTACGTTCATATAGAATTGATTGTCTTTATTTTCTATCGATTTTATGAGGTTTACCTAAAACTAGGGTTTGAAACCTTCCTCGTCTTTACTGATTGATGCTCTTTACTTTCTGGTATTTGACTAATAGTTTCCTTATTTCTGTTTCCTTTATTTTTTTCTTACCTTTTTTTGCCCTAAAACTGATTGTTGATGGATTCTTTGTGATTTCCCTTATTCTCTGTTGTATCCCCTTATTCCTTACTCGCCTGATTATACACAATTATTCCCTGTTAATTTACTAAACTCTATGGGTTTCTATATTATTTGCCCTAAATCTAGATCTTAATTGATTATGTAATTATTTACTTTCCGTGTTTACATGTTTAGTTCCTATACTATTTAAACCCTTTTCCCCTCTCCCCTTACGACCAGACCGGTCGTTTTGCGTTTTAGGACCCCGTTCCCCTAAATGTGACTTCCCGTAGTTTCTTTTACTCACTTATGACTTGTGGGGACGGGTAGTTCGGGAATTGGAAGAGTTTAGAGTGGTATAGGAACACTTAGTTCCTTAAGGTTGGCCTTTAAGGCCAAGTTTGACTTCGGTCAACATTTTGTGTAAACGACCTCGGAATCGAGATTCGACAATTCCAGTAGCTTCGTATGATGATTTTGGATTTGGGTGTATGTTCGGAACGGGTTTTGGATGACCCGGGAGCGTTTCAGCGCCCAAACGCTAAATGAGAGTTTCCCTAAGATCAAATTGTGGTTTGGAATGTGTTTTTGTGTTATCGAGGTCCAAACGGAATTTAGAGACCGGGAATAGTTTCGTCATCTCATTTATGAGTTGCTCGCAAAATTTGGTGTCAATACGAGTAGTACAGGTAGGTTCGGCGCATTGTTAACGAATTCAAGAACTTAAAGTTCTTAAGTTTGATTCTAGGGGTTTTGAGGTGTGTTTTTTAGTTTTAGCGTTGTTTTGGGTGTTCCTAAGGCTCGAGAAAGTCCGTATTATGATTTGGGACTTGTTGTTATATTTGGACGGGGGCTCGGGTGGGCCCAGATGCCGCTCGGACATCGAGCCAGGCTAAAAACCAGCAAAAATAGCTGCTGGTGCACTAGATCTGGTGCGACCGCACCTGCGGTGGCCCAGTCGCAGGTGCGAGACCGCTCCTGCAGTCCCAGCCTCGCAGATGCGGCCCCAGGTGAGGCTGCCAATTCTCGTAGGTGCGGATCAATATCCGCAGGAGCGGAGCCGCAAGTGCAGGCCCCTCTTCGCATGTGCGAGCCCAGACCCCCTTGCCCATTTCCGCACATGCGAGATTCAGCTCGCAAATGCGAGGCCGCAGGTGCGGTCCTCGAGCTGCAAGTGCGAAAGACCTGTAGGCAGTGAGGTTCTTTAAAATATGGGAATGAACCATTTTACACCATTTTCTTTCTTCCATTGGCGACCTTGAGAGCTTGGAAAAGAGCCAAACGACCTAGCTACTGTAAGGTACGTGATCTCTACCCTAATGTTAGTTTAATACATGAATTCCTAGGTAAATTAACATCCTAATTAGTGTAAATCAAGGGTTAGAGTAAAAACCTAGGGCTTTATAAAATTTTGGGAATTACCCACTAACTAGCTATGAAATCATACAAAAATCATATATTAATGATCCTTAGGTTATGGGTAAGTGTTTCCTTCGTAAATTTCCGGAATCCGAGCATGTAGGCCTGGGGGTGTATTTTGGGATTTTTCATAGTAAGTTGAAATAACTAAGTAAATAGGGGAATTTCATACTTTTGAGTATAAATTGATTTATTTATGCAACATTTGACTAGTTTCAAGTCATTGGGAGACGAGTTTGGAGTTTCGGGCGCATTCTTGACCCGGAATGTAGGCTCGGGGGTGAGTCTCCTTTCTAACCTTGTAAGAGGGAATTGTCCCCATAGGTGATTATAAATGATTGCATGTCTTTATTTGCGGGGGCTACGCACGCACGAAGTGACGAGAGTCCGTGCGTAGCTACTATTATGCCTTGTCGGGTAGTTTAGGATTCACAAGCATGCTTTATGTGTTGTATCCGTGATCTTGCATGTGGTTTAGGTAGTACATTATCCTCGAATTTCATATATGAAGGCCCAGGAGGTTATATTTCGAAATTGGCATTATTGAATCCTTTTCTGCTAGTTTGATCCCATGTTAAATTATCCGAAATCCTTGTTAATTATGTATATGTATGCGGGAACCCGTGTCACATGTATGACTCGCGAGCGGGATAGCCCTAGTATTATGTTAAGCGCGTCACATGTTCGATTAGCGAGCGGGGCAGATAGATGCATCTATGGTTCGAGTCGTTCGACCCTCGGCATTGCACATTTACTTTTCACGTCGTATCGGCCGTACCTTTACGGCCTGCCATGTGTTTGATGATTTATGGGAAGCCCTGTAATTGTATTTGTTGATTTTATGAAAAAGGGAAGGTTAAGTAGCTTGTATGCTATGGAAGTTAATACGTAAAGGTACTAGAGAACGTTATATGATGCTCCTTTCTTTATTATTGTTCATTACTGCTATTTCTGTTTAGTCTGTATTTATTGTAAATTGTTTGGCCCTAGTAAGTATCACGTAAACCTCTCGTCACTACTTCTTCGAGGTTAGGCAGGATACTCACTGGGTACATATTTGTTTATGTACTCATGCTACGCTTCTGTACTTAATTGTACAAGTTCTGAGGCTGGTGGATCTGGTTATCAGGCCGGAGCTCGGTCCTGAGTTATATTTGGACTTGACTTCACGGTGAGCTGCTTCCCCTGACGATCTTCAGCAGCGCTATGAAGTCTTCTTTTGTTCATTCCTGTCTAGTTCTTCTGACAGTAGGACAATTTATTTATCTTTTGCTATACTCTAATAGAATGCATGTAGACTTGTGACACTGGTTCCTGGAACACACGTAGTGATTACTTTATTTTTGGGTTGTAAATATTGGGTTACGATCCCTTATGGTTGATTCTGTCCAAGTCAGTCTAATTTTATCCGTTTTTATTTAACGTTTTAAACTTAAAATTTGGAAAGTGTTGGAATGTTTATTCAAATAAAGAAATTTCACTATTAAATCAAGTGTTGGCTTGCCTGACCACGGTGTTGGGAGCCATCATGACCTGAGTTAGGATTTTGGGTTGTGAAAACATGGTATCAGAGCTCTAGGTTCACGTAGGTCTCACGAGTCACGGGCAAACCCATTAGAGTCTTGCGGATCAGTACGGAGACATCTGTACTTATCTTCAGGAGGCTATAGGGTGTTAGGAAACCTCTCTTTATTCATATTCTATTGTGCAGTCGATGGTATACTAAATCTCACTCTTCTATTCTCTCAAAGATGGTGAGGACGCGCGCAACCGACGTTCCAGACCCGGGAGATGCCGCTACCCCCGTCGTCCGAGGCCATGGCAGAGGCCGGGGGAGGGAACCGGCCCGAGGCAGGGGACGAGGGCGCCCTAGAGCTATTCCAATTGCACCACTAGCAAGACCAACAGCAGATCCCATTACGAAGGATCAGGGCGAGGTGCCCCCAGCAGATCCTGCTCCGATGGACTTTATGACGGCGCCAGGCTTCCAGGAGGTCATGGGCCACATGATGCGTGTCATGGATACTATGAATCAGGCTGGTTTATTTCCAGCGGATCCTGCCACATCTCAGGCGGGAGGGGGAGCCAAGACCCCTACTGCTCAGGCTGCAGGTCATGCAACATCAGTATATCAGACCCCGGGTACATTGCCTGTGGGCGGGGCCCAGCCTGTAGCAGCAACACCTGAGCCCAGACTAACTGCGGACGGTGATCCGCAAAAGTTATTGGATAGATGGACCAGATTGCACCCTCCTGTCTTCGGAGGTGAGCGTGGTGAGGATACCCAGGACTTCATTGACAGGTGCAGGGACAGACTGCACAACATGAGGATACTAGAGTCCCATGGAGTTGACTTCACTATTTTTCAGTTAGAGGGCAGGGCCCGCAGGTGGTGGCAATCCTATATTCTTGGCAGACCGGTAGGTTTTCCCCCTATCACCTGGGAGCAGTTTACCTGGACATTCCTAGATAGATACATTCCAGCCTCTGAGAGGGAAGAGATGCGGTATCAGTTTGAGCAGCTGGAGAGGGGTCAGATGTCAGTGACAGACTACGAGGCTAGGTTTTCTGAGTTGTCCCATCACACACTCATGATACTTCCTACAGATTCTGAGAGAGTGTGGAGGTTTGTAGCTGGGTTACATCCAGGCATTAGGGCCAACATGGCCCAAGAGGTGGAGATGAGGACTTCTTATCAACTTGTAGTAGAGATTGCTCGCAGGATTGAGGGTTATCGGTCGAGGATCAGAGAGCAGGTGTAGCAGGATAAGAGAGCCAGATTTTTCGGGGATTTCAGAGGCGCTCCAGCTAGGGGCAGAGGTCAGTTCGGCAGGGGCCAGCCCAGCAGGCCCCCATATTCAGCACCCCCACCACCCTCTCGGGGTGTTCCAGTGAGGCCTTATTTCAGTGCTATGCCAGAGGGTTCTCACCGTCCACCAGTTATCCAGGATTCTTCTTCAGGGCAGCAGGCCATGGCACCGAGGGGATTTTATGAGTGCGGGGATCCATTCCATATCAGGAGGACTTGTCCCAGGTTTTGGGGCAAGGCAGTACATCAGGATTACCAGCCTATGAGTTCAGCACCAGCAGTCCAGCCAGCCATAGGTGGAGGATAGGCCGGTAGGGGCCGTCCTAGAGGTGGAGGCCATATAGGGGAGTTCAGTCAGATCCTGTTCATTCCGGCAGAGGTTAGTCGTCCGGTGCTCCAACTAGATTTTATGCTATTCCGGCCAGATCAGATGTAGTGGCCTCTAACGCCGTGATCACATGTATTATTTCAGTATGTGGTAGAGAGGCGTCAGTGTTATTTGATCCAGGATCCACTTATTCATATGTATCATCCTTATTTGCTCATTTCCTGGATACTCCTCGTGAGTCCTTGTGTACTCCTATTTATGTGTCCACTCCTGTGGGCGATTCTGTGGTGGTAGACCAGATTTATCGGTCCTGTGTGGTTATATTCTGTGGGTTTGAGACCAGAGCGGACCTCCTATTGCTCGACATGGTTGATTTCGAGATTATTCTAGGCATGGATTGTCTATCTCCCTATCATTCCATTCTGGATTGCCATGCCAAGATGGTTACTCTAGCCATGCCCGAGTTGCCTAGGCTGGAGTGGAGAGGTTCCTCAGTTAGTGCAGCCAGTCGAGTTATTTCCTTCCTGAAGGCTCGACATATGGTCGAGAAGGGTTTCCTGGCCTATCTTGCTTATGTGCGAGACACCACCGTCGAGTCTTCGACGATTGATTCAGTGCCAGTGGTTCAAGAGTTTGCCGATGTATTCCCTTCAGACCTTCCAGACATGCCTCTAGATCGTGATATTGATTTCTGTGTTGATTTAGCTCCAGGTACCCAGCCTATCTCCATTCCTCCGTACCGTATGACTTCAAAAGAATTGAAGGAATTGAAGGAGCAGCTTGAGGAGTTATTGGCTAAGGGTTTATCAGGCCGAATGTATCGCCTTGGGGTGCTCCAGTGCTATTTGTGAAGAAGGATGGGTCTATGCTGATGTGTATTGACTACCGCTAGTTGAACAAGTTCACCACTAAGAACAAGTATCCTTGCTGCGTATCGATGATCTGTTTGACCAGTTGCAGGGTGCTCGGGTGTTTTCTAAGATTGATTTGAGATCGGGGTGCCACCAGCTGAGGATTCGGGACTCGAATGTTCCGAAGACTGCTTTTCGTACGAGATACAACCATTATGAGTTCATGGTGATGTCCTTTGGCTTGACTAATGCCCTGATAGCATTTATGGACTTGATGAACAGGGTGTTCCGGCCGTATATTGATTCTTTTGTCATTGTCTTCATTGATGACATTTTGATTTACTCACGTAGCCTGGGGAGCACGAGCAGCATTTGAGAGTTCTGCTCCAGACTTTGCGAGAACAGAAGCTATATGCTAAGTTCTCCAAGTGTGAGTTCTGGTTGGATTCCGTGGAATTCTTGGGACATGTGGTATCGGAGAGGGTATCAAGGTTGATCCTAAGAATATTGAGGCAGTCCAGAGTTGGCCACGTCCTACTTCAGCTACAGATATCAGGAGCTTCTTGGGCCTGACAAGTTATTATCGCCGATTTGTGGAGGGCTTTTCGTCCATTGCAGACACACGGACTAGATTGACTCAGAAGAATGCCCCGTTTCGATGGTCCGACAAGTGTGAGGCGAGCTTTCAGAAGCTCAAGATAGCATTGACCTCAGCACCAGTTCTAGTATTGCCTTCCGGTTCTGGGATGTATACGGTATATTGCGACGCTTCACGCGTTGGTTTGGGATGTGTGTTAATGCAGGAGGGGAGAGTTATTGCTTATGCTTCGCGCCAGATGAAGGTTCATGATAAGACTTACCATGTGCACGATCTGGAGTTGGAGGCGATTGTTCATGCTCTTAAGATTTGGAGGCACTACTTGTATGGGGTGTCTTGTGAGGTTTATACAGACCACCGCAGCTTGCAGCACTTGTTCAAGCAGAGGGGTCTTAATTTGAGGCAGCACAGGTGGTTGAGTTGTTGAAGGACTATGACATCACCATTCTTTGTCATCCGGGCAAGGTAAATGTGGTAGCAGATGCCTTGAGCAGAAAGGCGGAGAGTGTGGGTAGCTTGGCTTATATTTCAGCAGAGGAGAGACCTCTGGCCTTGGACATTCAGTCCCTGGCTAATCACCTGGTGAGATTGGACCTTTCAGAGCCCTGTCGGGTTCTGGCACATGTGGTTGTTCAGTCTTCGTTATTGGGGGAGATTAGGGACCGACAGTTCGTTGATCCGTTCTTGGTAGAGCTACGGGAGACAGTGGTTCAGGGTGGTGCCAAGGAGGTTACTATGGGCGAGGATGGTGTTCTGAGACTTCAGGGCCGTTTGTGTGTTCCCAATGTTGATGGCCTGAGGAAGAGGATTCTAGAGGAGGCTCACAGTTCACGGTATTCTGTTCATCCAGGTGCTACAAAGATGTATCGTGACTTGAAGCGGCATTTCTGGTGGAGGCAGATGAAGAAGTACATAGTGGAGTATGTGTCCAGATGTCTTAACTACCAGCAAGTCAAGTATGAGCACCAGAGGCTAGGAGGCCTACTTAAGAAGATGCCTATTCCTGAATGGAAATTGGAACGCATCACTATGGACTTCGTAGTTGGGTTGCCTCGGACTTTGCGGAAGGTTGACACGTTTTGGGTCATTGTGGACAGGTTGACCAAATCAGTGCATTTCATTCAAGTAGCTACTACTTATACTTCTAAGAGGTTGGCCCAGATCTACATTCGAGAGATAGTCCGGTTGCACGGTGTGCCTATGTCTATTATACCAGATCGAGGTCCTCAGTTCACCTCGCACTTCTGGAGAGCATTGCATAGTGAGTGGGTCACCCAGATAGATCTCAGCACAACATTTCACCCTCAGACTGATGATCATTCGGAGCGGACAGTTCAAATATTAGAGGACATGCTCAGGGCATGTGTGATTGACTTAGGAGGCCAGTGGGACCAGTTCTTGCCTCTGGCCGAGTGATACGGAATTGTATCCAAAATACGGATAATGCAAAAATACGCGAAATCAAAAAAGATTGATGATTAGGGTTTAAAATAGAGAAAGACAAGAACCTAACAATGAAATAGTTAGACCCCTTGAATTCCTATAATAAACACTAATCTAGGAAGAACAAGAACTACTAACACGGATTAAGCTAAACATAGAATGCAATTCAAAGCCCCTAGAAGATATATCAACTAGAACAATGAATTAACATTCAAATACAAAAGATAATCCAAGAGTATGAACATGAACTCATACATGATAAACCTAACATAGATAATCTAAAAACATGGTAAATAAAGAGAAATAAAAGATACCCTAAACCTCTCAAGGTTTAGTCTTTGTTTATCAATTCATCATCAAATGCCCCTTTCAAAATGAGAGCAATGGACTATTTATACTAAAGTGCTATTTAGGTGAAATAACTAAAATACCCTTAGCTTTATAAGACTAGCCTAATAGCTAAATTGCAAATATGGCCTTCTTAATATTGACTCCTTTAAAGCACTCTAATGCTTTGATGTTGACTTGGAAATTATCCTCGCTAAGTGTGCTCATTCGACATGTATCATCCTCCCCCCCCCCCTGAAAGAAATTCGTCCTCGAATTTGGACCTTGCAAAACCAAGAATGGGGCACATATAAGTATCAAGCCAATCACAATCAAAGCATAGTATATCCAAGCTAAAAGATCAAAGTTCTCAATCTCCCACTCAAAAGTAACACTCTTATGATATAGCCAAGTGTCATAATCTAGAAAGAATATGTCTTCAACATAAATGACACAATCTTGACTATAAGGAAAATAATACCCATGAGAAGAATCAAGAGAATGTAAAGTTCCATGTTTCCAACAAAACCACAATCTTGTAAAATTCTCAACAAAGTGCACACTTTTATGGTATAACCAAGTGTCGTAGAAACAATAAAAATCATACTCTTCAATCCAAAGAAAGATACTTTACCACAATAAGAAACAACTGCGGGGTCAAAAACAAACTTTACTCCCCAAGTATCCTCATACTTTCCAACAACAAATTCACATGGCAACTTAAAAGATAGGCCAACATCATGAATCTCCATATAGAGAATATCAAAATACCCAAAGTTACGAATCTCTACCTCAATGGCCTTAGGTAAACACAAGATAAGCATAAGCCAAATATACATACCAATCTTGCTTTTGGGCAAAAGAAAAAGCTTATGACAAACAATATGCCGAAGTGTTAGTTCAAGGCTTTCCTTACCCGTAGCAACTTGCTCTTGTTGAACCTTCACAAAATAATCAATAAAGTTATGTTCTTTTTGCTCACAATGATCATTCAAAACAACAAAAGAAAAATTCTTACCTTTTCTAAAAGAAGCATTATTAAAATCTAACGTGAATGTTCTTTCAAATGTAGATATAAGATAAGTAAAGCAATTAATACTAGTGCTAGCATCAAAAACCTTACTTTCCTTTTTACTCTCAACCAAATCACCACATTCAAATTTGCCCATTTCTTCATAAAGATTGAATCTTTCTTCCAAAGGAATGGAAATGGAATCAAAGAATTCATCAACACATTCTTCTTGACTCCTTTCTTCATAAAGTTCAAAACTTTCTTCCAACAAAGTTAAAGTAGAGTCAAAAGAATCATCACATTCATCATCCCATAAAGGTGGTGTCACGACCCAGAATCCTAATCCAGGTCGTGATGGCGCCCAACGACGGGGTTAGGCAAGCCAATATGAATTACACTAAGTGTTACTCTTTCCATTTAATTAAACAAGTCAACATTTACAAATTTTAAACAATTAAACATGATGATAGCTTGACATGGAAATAAAGCATAACACCACATGGCCAAAAAAGGCATATGCATGCATGTACAACCCAAAACCCAAAATATATATATACACTACGTGTGTGCCAGGAACTAGTGTCACGAGTGTCATGGGCATACTAACGGAATATACAAAGGAAAGTAATATATATTCAAATCCACAGTCTTGATGAAATAGACGGGGGAAATAACAAAAGTAAGTGAAAACTCCATGGTGCTGTTGGGAATCGCCAGAGGAAGCAGCTCACCGTGAAGTCAAGTCTACAAGCTCAGGATCTATCTCCGGTACAATAATCAGAAGCACCGGCCTCATAACCTGTACAGTTAAGTACAGAAGTGCAACATGAGTACATATTAAATAAATATGTACCCAGTGAGTATCCCACCTAATCTCGAAGAAGTAGTGACGAGAGGTCGACTCGATACTCACTAAGGTCCAACAGTAATAACATACGATAGAATATAATGAAATACAATAGGCATATCAGGAAATGAGCAACAAGTACATATCAAGAGCAGAAATCCAAACAACTACTGAATTAAACAATAATACACTTTCAAGGGTAAGACCACCGAGACGAAACAATAATCACCAAGTCTTAGTTCCGCCATGGCGTACGACCCGCACCCATAAGGTACCTTCTAAACTCGCTGTGGCGTACGGCCCGATCCCATATGTATTTCAAGTATTTCTCAACACTGCCGTGGCGTACGACCCGATCCCATATATATCACAAATACTTCTCAACACTGTCGTGACGTACGACCCGATCCCATATATATCACAAATACTTCTCAACATTGTCGTGGCGTACGAACCGATCCCATATATATCACAAATACTTCTCAACACTGTCGTGGCGTACGGCCCGATCCCATATATATCACAAATACTTCTCAACACTGTCGTGGCGTACGGCCCGATCCCATATATATCACAATTATTATTTTTCATAACAAATTCCTTCCCCTTCAATAATTCCCATAAAGCCTCAGAGGAACAATACTATACCAAACATGATCTCATAGTACATATGGCGTCACAATGAATCATATAAAGCATTTCAAAGAAGCCTATAAGGCATTACGAGGAAGCATATAAGGCATATAAGGCATTACGAGGAAGCATATAAGACATAATGTGGGCCTAACTATCCGTACATAGCAATAATAGCCGCTACGTACGGACTCTCGTCACTTGGCGCGTATGTAGCCCTCAAACAATTTACACATAGCATATACATCACCTATGGGGACAATTCCCTCTTACAAGGTTAGAAAGGAGACTCACTTCGTGTCGAATCTACCTCTCGGACCACAATTGCGCCCGAAACTCCGAACTCTACACCCGTGGACTCGCAACTAGCCAAAAAGGTATACAGTAATATCAATGCATGCACAATGCGGGAAGTTATCTTAGCTATTCAATAAAATCGCTATTTTTGAAGAATTCCCAAATTCCAACCCCGGTCCCGCATGTTCAAATTCCAAAATTCTCGAAGGGATCACTCACCCATAGCCTAAGGATCATTAAGGTGTGATTTCTACTTGAATTCATGGCCTAAAATGGAAAAATCACTAAATCCTCGAGAACCCTAAAATTACTACCTAGTTCTATGATTTTAGATAATTTAGTAGGGAATTTAACTAGGAATTAATGTTTGAAACTAATGCTAGATAGGGAATTTACTTACCTCAAGTACTAGGTTGAAGGCCCTCTTTGAAGCTCTCAAATAACACAAGGAAGAAGATGTAAAAATGGAAGAAATGACTCAATCCCGTGTTTTAAATGAAATTTCACTGCCTGGCCTATAGGGGTTCCGCACCTGCGGCTCGAGGACCGCACCTGCGGTCTCGCACCTGCGGAATTGGGCAAGAAGGGCTGGGGTCGCACCTGCGGAATTGGGCAAGAAGGGCTGGGGTCGCACCTGCGGAGCTGGAGACCGCACCTGCGGTTCCGCTCCTGCGGAACCTTCGCACCTGCGTGGATGGGACCGCAGGAGCGGTCCCGCACCTGCAGCTGGGCAACCGCACCTGCGGTCACACCAGATCAGGTGCACCAGCTGCATCTTCAGCTGGGTTTTGGCCTCATGTGGTGTCCGGGAGGCACCTGGGCCCACCTGAGCCCCTGTCCAAATACACCAACAAGTGATAACTAATAATACGGACTCGCTCGAGCCTTCGGAACACCCAAAACAACGCTAAATCTAATAATCACCCCTCAAAACCCCTAAGATCAAACTTAAGGATTTCTAAGTTATTGATTTCTATGACAACGCGCCAAAACGACTTATACTACTCGGAACGACCCCAAATTTTGCAGACAAGTCATGAATGACATAACAGAACTATCCCCGATCTCGGAATTTTATTCGGACCTCGGGAACATAAAATCACATTCCCAACCAAATTTCAAATTCTATGAGATTTCTCAAAACTTCATTAACTCTAAATTTCCCATTTTGATCCGAGACCCGTCAAATCAAGCCCATTTCTTACCAAATTTCACAGATAACTTAAATAACACATATTGAACCTGTTTCGGGCTCCGAAATTATAATACGGGCCCGGCAGCACATGTTTCACATCAAGGATCATTTTCATAAGCCTTTATTATTTTCAGAAAATAATTTTCTTTAAAAATTCATTTTCTTGGGCTTGGGTCCTCGGAATTCGATTCCGGGCATACGCCAAAGTCCCATATTTTCTTATGGACCTCCCGGGACCGCCAACTCATGGGTCCGGGTCCGTTTACCAAAAATGTTGACCAAAGTCAACTTTATTCAATTAATTATCATAAATTCAACTCTTTATCAAGTTTTTACATAAAGGCTTCCCGGCTACGCGCCCGGGCTGCGCACGCACATTGAGGTTAGATTAACGGAGGCTTTCGGGGCCTCGGAGCATAGTCATAATTAACTTTACATAAGATGACCTTTCGGGTCATCACAATCTCCCCCTCTAAAACAAACGTTCCTCGAACGGACGTAGAATCGTACCTGAAGTGTTGAAAAGCTGTGGATACCTGCTCCGCATGTCCTCCTCGGACTCCCAAGTTGCCTCATTAACTGGTTGGCCCCTCCACTGGACCTTTACGACAGAAATTCTCTTAGACCTCAACTGGCGGTCCTGCCTATCAATAATAGCAATTGGCTCCTCCTCGAAGCCCAACTTCTCATCTAACTGAATAGTGCTGAAATCAATCACGTGAGAGAAATCAGCATGATATCTCCGGAGCATGGATACATGAAATACCGGATGAACTCCTGATAAGGCGGGAGGTAAAGATAGCTCATAAGCAACCTCCCCGACTCGCCTCAACACCTCGAAAGGGCCTATAAACCTGGGGCTCATCTTGCCCTTCTTCCCGAATCTCATAACGCCCTTCATCGGTGAAACCTTCAACATAACCTTATCTCCCTCCATAAATGCTACATCACGCGCCCGCTGATCTGCATAACTCTTTTGTCTGGACTAGCTGTGCGGAGTCTCTCCTGAATAATCTTCACCTTATCCAAAACATCTCTCACCAGATCTGTGCCATATAACTTGGCCTCGCCAGACTCAAACCACCCGATAGGGGAACGACATCGCCGACCATATAAAGCCTCGAATGGAGCCACCTCGATGCTGGACTGATAACTGTTATTGTATGCGAACTACGCCAAAGGCAAGAATTGGTCCCACTGACCGCCAAAATCAATCACACAAGCCCTGAGCATATCCTCCAAAATCTGAATTGTACGCTTCGACTGACCATCAGTTTGAGGTTGAAATGCTGAGCTGAGATCTATCTGAGTGCCCATCTCACTGTGCAATGCTCTCCACAAGTGCGAGGTGAACTGAGGACCTCGATCTGATATAATGGACACCGGCACACCGTGCAACCGGACTATCTCCCGAATATAAATCTGGGCCAGCCTCTCTGTAGTATAATTAGTAGCCATGGGAATGAAATGCGCCGATTTGGTCAATCTATCCACAATGACCCAAACCGCGTCAAACTTCCGCAAAGTCTGAGGCAACCCAACCACAAAGTCCATGGTGATGCGCTCCCATTTCCACTCAGGAATGGGCTCTGTTGAAACAAGCCTCCTGGCCTCTGGTGCTCGCACTTGACCTGCTGACAATTGAGACACCTAGCCACATACTGCACTATATCCTTCTTCATCCGCCTTCACCAGTAGTGCTGCTTCAAATCATGATACATCTTCGTCACACCCGGATGAACAGAATATCGAGAACTAGGGGCCTCTTCTAAAATTCTCTTCCTCAGGCCATCAATATTAGGAACACATAAACGGCCCTAGAGCCTCAAGACACCATCCTCGCCCAAAGTAACCTCCTTGGTCCTGCCCTGGACCACCGTATCCCGAAGCTCTGCAAGGCATGGATCATCAAATTGTCGAGCCTTAATCTCCCCCAACAATGAAGACTGAGCAACTACATGAGCCAAAACTCGACGAGACTCCAAAAGGTCAAACCTCACAATCAAGGACTGAATGTCCAAGGTTAAAGGTCTCTCCTACGCTGCAATGTAGGCCAGGCTACCCATACTCGCTGCCCTCCTGCTCAAAGCATCTGCTACTACATTCGCCTTG